>JBBYHM010000013.1:7119907-7156379 GCA_038381775.1 Adansonia rubrostipa
GATAAACCTATACAACCTAACTAAGATTTTTTTCGGGCCAAATTCGTGCCTAGTTTAGAATTTAAAATTACGTAAAAGTGAGTACATTTAACATAAAATAAAAAAATTGATGTAAACTATACTCGAACCCGAACCCGAACCTGACCTGAACTCGAACCTGAACCTGAATTGGCCGAACCCGGGTTGACCTGAACCCGAATTGGCCCGAACCCGAATTGACCCGAACCTGAATGAGCCCAAACCCGAATGGACCCGAACCCAAAAAAACTCAAACCCAAATGGACCCAAACCTGAATCAGCCCGAACCCGAAAAAACTCGAACCCGAAATAACCCGTCCCGAACCCGCCCAATTGCCACCTCTACTTAGCGTTGTGAATTGTTGTTGCAATGCAATGCCTGTCATTTTCAAAACTAAGCTGTTTTCTGCTAGTATTGATCAATTACCCTCTTGATGCGGCTTTTTTACGCAAATAATATAATTTTTTTTATTTCTCAGTATACATCGGTTTCAAATTAATTTCGAGAATGTGCTTATTTTTAAAATTCGTTGAAAAATCACCATAAGAGATGGCAAGAATAGGTAGTGTTGGGAACTCACCAACTGAGATGCAAGTTCCCACGGACTTTAAGTTCGTGACCTTGAATAATTGAGGGGAAAGGGGGAAACGGAAGGAAGATCTCGGGCTCTATAAATAGAGCTGGAAGCTCTTTTTTTTATATAGAGGAAAGAAAAAAAATTATAGTTTAGATATTGGCATTTGGAAGAAGTTTTTTATAATTTTTTAAGGTGTGCTTTATTTTTATTTGTAGAAGTATTATTGTAATGTTAAAATATAATTAACTTTATAATTTATTATTATGATTAAATTTAATTTTATTGTAATTAAGATTTTTGTTTGTAAAAGTTGAAATTTGTTGTTGGTGAGACTATGGTATGATTTAAGCATTTTAAATAAATAATTTGAAATTTAATTATATAATTTATTATCATGATTAAATTTAATTTCATTGTAATTAAGTATTTTTTAGCAGTTGAAATTTTTTTAAAAGATTAAGGTATAACTTTCATCATCTTAAAAAAAAAATTATAGAATAACTACATCATGCCATAGAGAATTTTTTTACGATGAAATCTATTTATGTTGTAACTTAGGTTTTTTATTGTAATAGTTGATTTAGCTTTGATAAATTAAGTTATTTTAATGTTAGAATAATTTGAACTTTTTTATAGGATTATTTTCTATTAATATAATGGCTTCATCATCATCATTGTTGAGATTATAGAAAATTCACATATCATCGAAGGTATTATTTAAGGTACTAAAATTTTATTAATCAAATTTTTAAATATTACGAATTTAGAATATTATAACTAATAAATTAATTACTTTTTAAACAAGATTATAATCGGGAGTTACAATTACATAAATTTGCTTTGGAAGAACCAAATGCATATATTGTAGATTATCTAAGGTCATCTGGATTTTACTATGCAGCTTTAGTGAGAACCTCACAATATGTGCCTGGACTAATAAAAGCCTTGATTGAACGATGAAGACCCCAAGCACATATATTTCATCTTCCATGCGATGAATGCACGATCACCCTAGACGATGTTGCACTTCAGTTGGGATTTCCAGTTGATGGCAAGGCAGTAACATGGGGAAGCCTCTTGGAATGGAGTGAGGTGTGCCTTGAATTATTAGGTGAGATTCCTCCCGCTGACTGTTTAGAAGGGTCAAGGCTTAAAATAGTTTGATTGAAAGAACTTTTGCTACACTATCAGAAAATCCAACTATACGAGATATAAAATGTGCTGCTAGAGTCTAAATTTTACGCTTAATTGGAGGAATGTTAATGCCCAATAAATCTAGCAATCAAGTTCATTTAATGTATTTTTCAATTTTGTGAGATTTTAGGGGGGCTAAAAATTATAGTTGGGGTTCAGCCTATTTAGGATTCTTATATAGGGAACTATGTCGGACCGCAACTAAATGCACGCGTGACATAGGTAGTTGTCTGTGGCTACTGCAATCGTGGGCTTAGTATCTAATGCCATTTCTTGCACCGAGAGTTAGTGTACAGCTTGCATACCCTTTTGCGTTAAGGTAATAAACTTGAGTACTTCATTTATATTGTATTAAATGTAGAGGTTATACTAGCATTAAAATTATTAAAACTTCATATATATTTGAACAGATGGTGCGGTCAAAAAGATTATAGATTCACCCCAACGGAGCTCGAAAGTATCAGAGGAAGACTTGAATGCATCACTTCTGAAACAATAAATATTTTAATGTAGTTGATTAAAGTTCATGTGTAGTTAACCTAATAGATGCCATATTGTTCAGTAATAAATTTTATGTATTTTTGTAGTTTTTATGGAAGCCATTTCATTTTAATGAGATATTGGCATGCCTCCCAATAGAAGCATGCTGAAGTAGCCACATCTGGTGTACAAATACGGCATTGATATGCTTCCAAGTTGTAAAGTGGCATTATACGGATAGGATCTTACACCAATTTGGGATGCAACAACGAATCCCTCAAACATCAGTGAACCTTGACAAAGTTCACAAGATTGATATACATAGTAATCATGCAGAGAACTAGGCCGAAAAGCATAGAAAATGGATTCGTGTTTGGCAAAACTGTTCTATACTTATTGCTTCTAGTTCTGAAATAATGAACAATAATTTCGAGCCATCGATGAATACATGAGATGGTTCTACGAACAAGGTTGACCTTTTATTTTTCCATCGTTGGGTGTTAGTTGGAGGATGAGGCAACCTACATTGGCAGATCTTCACAATGTTAATTCACCTAGGATGTCATTTAGTCATCCTGAACTAGAACGTGATCTTCGATTATCATTCAATCACCGACATTCTTTTAGTCACGCAAGGAATGGTGATGAGGATAAGTGTTATCGGTCGGAGCCACCAACCAGTAAGTTAGATATCGACCTCCTGACGCAGACTTCAGGTCCAACATATTTATCTACTGCGTACTAGTTTGGTACTCCAATTTCAGGTTGTGGTGGTACGAGTACCTTGAATCCTTTTTATGGTGCGGCAGGTACTGCCTCCTCCAGTAGCTGAAATCCATTTTTAGGAATGAAAGATATTGGTATGTTTATGAGTTATGGATTTAGGGTTTTAGATATTGTAAATGAAGCCACTCAAAAAGAAGCCATTAAAGAAGAAGCCATTAAAGAAGAAGCACCGGCAATGATAATAAGAGGCCGAGGACGTCGAGCTCGGAGTGCTCGTGGCAATGAAACTAAAAATATTGAACGATGATTATTGCCACCGCATAATGGGAGAGCTCCACATTGTTGTTCAACACCACGCGAAAGGGCCTCCCGTCACTAGAGTTTCATGTGTAGTTACTCGTTTAATATGTATTTTTATCATTACTGTATGACTATACAATATGTATTTTTATCATTTAAAAATTTTTAGTATAATTTCCTTTTTTATCATTTATGATCGTTGATGTAACATGTTGTATAGAAAAGATGCATAATATATGGAAATTACAAACCATACAACGGATTTCTTCTAACATGATAGAAAATATTTAACTAACGCCTAATAAATTTTTTAGAACCCGAAAGATGTGACAAATGCATGGGGTATCAGATTTCTTCTGACATGATGGAAAAAATATGACTAATACCTAATAAATTTCTTGGAACCCGAAAGATGTGACAGATGCATAGGGTATTAGATTTCTTCTGACACGACAGAAAAAAGATGACTAATGCCTAATAAGTTTCTTGAAACCCAAAAGATGTAACAGATGCATATCTTGAAACCCGAAAGTTGTGACAGATGCATAGGATATCAGATTCCTTTTGACATGACAGAAAAAAGATGACTAATGCCTAATAAATTTCTTGAAACTCGAAAGATATGACAGATGCATATCTTGGAACCCCAAAGATGTGACAGATGCATAGAGTATCAGATTCCTTCTGACACGATAAAAAAAAGATGACTAATGATACGACAGAGTGTAAAAAAACATGAAACTAATGCATAAATTTTTTTTTACTCTATTATAAGTACCTTAGTTCATTACTCCCATTTTCATTCACTTTCATTGTCATATTCGTTCAATTTATGCGAGATTTGTTTGTAGAGTTTATTGATAGTGTTTCTTTATTCTAGCCTCTGTTGTTTTCTGCTAAATGTGAATTTGACAAGATGAGTAATAGATTTATCGCACTTGTCTACTTTGATAAACAAATTTTCAACAGTGAAAAAGGTGTTACATTCCAAAGTGACTGTCCAAAAAACATTAGTGTTCAGGAAGACATCACAATAGAGGAATTAAAGGCCAAAATTCATACAACAATCAAAGCTGGGAACGGAATAAAAGTATCAGAGATCAAGTATAGGCTTCCTATCTCGATGGGGAAATGATGCATTCCATATAAAAGTTTCCAAGGTGAAGATAAGGATGATGTGAGATGCATGTTTGATGCCCATCAACAATTTCCTAATGTCGGCATAATTGAATTATATGTTGAGCTAGAGGATGCTAATGATGATAGTGGGCCTTTAAATATCGATACCGTATGCAATGTACTAACCAAATGTCATGGCCATTTGACACTTTCGCATGTCAACCACCTCTTAATGCACAGGTATTGATGAATAATTTTGTTGAATCTTTCTATTATTCATTTGTGCCACCAACAATTCCTACCACTGAAGATGATGTGCCACACACCTCTATGATGATAGAGTCTCCAATTATAGGTGTTGAAATGGAAAGTGGAGGACCAAGTTCATTAAATGTTAATCTCGATCATGATCAATCATTTGGACCCCACTGTGAATATGTTGCAGACTTTAGTGAGCCAGAAGAGTATGCAAAATTTGATAACAGTGATGACAACAATGATTCTAACCAAGATGTCGTAGCTAATATCAACGTTTATCATTTGTCATCTACTACTGGAGGTAGTGGTCCTCTTCGTCATTTCGAATCTGTATCCAATATGCATACCCTCAATTTGGACGCAATGCACATGGCAGAATTCTAGAATATGCTCATAACTTAGGTATGCCATCAACCTGGAATCCATCTACTGGTGATCTTTGTGTTGGGATGCAGTTTGCTACGAAAGAGGTGGTACTTTTAGCTATCAAGCACTCTGTAGATTACAAAGTTATTGAATCTATGCCAACCAAGTATCACGGTAAGTGTAAAATGTATGGCATTGGGTGCAACTAGAGTATAAAGGTAACGTTGTTAAAAAAAATAAGTTTGGGAGATTAGAAAATACAATGGCCCTCATACTTGTACATCTGGACGAATTTCACAAGATCATGTGAAATTAGATTCTAGCATGATTTGCTTATGCATTTTATCTTTGGTCCAAGCAAATCCAGCCATTTCTGTTTCAGTTTCGTTGCAGAGATACGATATAGGTATGGATACATGACCTCTTATAAGAAAGCATGGATAGCAAAGCAAAAAGAAATTGTTTGACTGTTTGGCGATTGGGATAAATCCTACAATGATCTACCAAAATGATTAGGTGCAATGCAATAGTCTGTTCCTGGCACAATAGTGGAATTACAAACCGTACCTGCAAACAACGGTCAACTACTAGTGCAAGGTAATCGTATTTTTCATCGACTTTTTTGGACTTTCATGTCTTGCATTAAAGGCTTTCCATTTTGTAAGCCTATTATGCAAATAGATGGTACATTCTTATATTGAAAACACCAAGGAACATTGTTGTTAGCTATTGCACAAGATGGCAATCGAAATATTATACCAATTGCTTTGCAATTGTGGAGGGTGAGACAAAAGAGGCATGGTCATTTTTTTTTAATTTACGTAGATATGTTGTTACATAACCTGGCATTTGGTTGATTTCTGATCAACACGAATCCATCAAACCTGTCATCAGAGATTCAGGTAATGTATGGAGACCTCCACATGTATATTGCATTCAACATATTGTGGTTAATTTCATGAGGACGTTTAATAATAAGGACTTGCGTCGACAGGTTGTTAACATGGGTATATATTCGCAATTATGATTATTTAATCTCTTACAACCCTCTCAATTTTCATTTCTATTAACAAGTTGTTTACAAGTCCATAAATTAATATATGATTTTAACAGTGTATGAGTTGAGGCGGCCTTATTTTCAATGGTACTATGAAAACCATTATACGAAAAATGCAACTGATTGGATTGATAGGATCCAAGGGAGAAATGGGCTCCATCATATTATGAAGGAAGACGCTATAGACATATGACAATGAACCTAGTTGAATGTATAAATTCAATATTGAAGGGAACCCGTCATCTTCCTATAACTGCTTTAGTCCAAGCAACTTATTTTAGGCTGGCTGAACTATTTATTAAGATGGAAAACAAGCAAATAGCAATGATGGAGGTAGGCCACACATACTGCGAAACAGTCACTGATGCCATATGAGAAAATTGAAGGAAAGCTAACTCTCACTTTTTTCGTGGGTTACACAAGCAAATCAATCTTTCTTGAATGAAGAGTTAGAAAACCCACAGGAATGAGTTGTAGCTTCTAACTATAAAGTCAATCTTAATGAGAGATAGTGTGACTGTGAAAAGTTTCAAGCACAAAGGTATCTCTATCACATGTTGTTGCTGCTTGTGCTTATATCCATATAGATTGCATGCTATATATGGACAATGTCTATAGACTAGAGATTATATCCAATGTCTATCGACATGAGTTTCAACCCATCGGGCATAAAGATTATTGGTCGGAATATAATGGTTCACAATTATGTCCTAATCCAGAAATGCGGAAAGATTCAAAAGGTCGACCAAAATCAAGTAGTATTCATAATGAAATGGACCTTAGGGAGAGATGCCAACTAAAGCATTGCAAATTTTATAAGAATGAAGGCCATAGCTGTAACAAATATCTTTACAAATCCGATACCTTAGGGAGAGTTCGCATCAACAATAATGCTATAAATGATTTGTTAATGTAAAATTTTATACTTATATATAAATCAAAAGTTGTTTAAATTTATATATCTAATTTTCAAATATCAATATATTTATATCTATATTAAATTTAATATACTCACACAACATACTCAAAACTCATAATAACACTAAACTATCAGCATATATCATTATTATCATATCAAAAATAAAAAATCTATAATATTTATTCAAGTATAAACTTAATAAAATTGTATTGTATTTAACTATAATTTTAAAAAAATTAAAACCGTAATCTTATAATTGCAAGATGAAAAAAATCGTAATCTTATTATAATTAAAAAAAGGTTAGGAAAAATTGTGTTGGGAACTCGCCATCTAAGATAGCGAGTTTTCAATGGCTAATGCCAAAATGTTAACAACACGCCACATTCCATGGCATAGATTAAAAATTAGCATATTTGAAGAATTAATTTCAAAATAGCGTAAAACGAGAAATAAAAACATTTACATTATTTGTATAAAAAAGCCTCATGATACTGTTATGCATCTGATTATATAACTTGTTATATTAAATAACACATTTTTTTTTATCTTTCAATGTACACAAATCTTTTAGACTTTGCTTGGTAAGGTAGAAAGAAACTTGAAAATATGAAAAATTGGAAGAGAAAAATAAAAAAATAAAAAAAATATTTTTTTTCTTTCTATTAGTGTGCTCGATAAAAAAGAAAAATAAAAAAAAATCATTTCCTTTCATTGCTTGGTATGATTGAAATATAAGAGAAAAGATAATAAAAAGCATATAGTTTTACCATTATACTCATTAAAAATTAAGATAAAAAAACAAAATGAAAAAAAATTATGGATAATCTTATAAATATACCTACATAATACACATTACTCTCATATTCTTTCTTTTCTTTCTAATTTGAATTGATTTGTTTTTATTAATAGGTGTGAAAAATTATAATATTTTAATTTTCTTTCTTTTCGCTTTTCTTTCCAACAAAGCACACTAAAGATTTATTTTCTTTTTACTTTTCCATCCTCATCTATCTATCTTTTCACTTTTTCATCCAACCAGACACATCCTTAAGCTTTGCTTGGTAGAGTGAAAAAAATTTAAAAAGATAAAAAATTAGAATGGAAAAATAGATAGAGGAAAAAAATATTGTTTCTTTCCATTAGCGTGCTTGGTACAAATAATAAAAAAAATGAAAAGAATCAATGAGAGGAAAAAAAGATTAAAAATATATTGTTTTACTATTATACCTATTAAAAACTAAGATTAAAAAATAAATTTTAAAAAATAAAAAATAATCTTGTAAATATACATACTTAACAAAATACCCTCATTTTTTTCCTTTTTTCTTTTCAATTTGCAGTTATTTATTTTTGTTAGTAGATGTAAAAAAAAATAATCTTTTTAATTTACTTTTCTCTTACTTTTCTTTCTAATAAAACATAGTCAAAATTCTTTTTCTTTCTTATTTTCTATTCTCCTTTATCCATCCTACTTTTCAACCCAACCAAACATATCCTTAACGATGACATTTGAGTCAAATAATGAGCATTTTAGTATTGATATTTATTAAAATTTGTTAACTAAAACTACCTATTTCAATAAAATAGATAATTAACTTTGAAAAATTATTTAATTATGTTCATATTGAAAATCAAGTAATTATTTTCATTAAAAACTATAATTTCTTTATTTTTCATATTATAACAAAATATGAATTAAATCTAACTCAATTAAATAATTTATTTAAATTTAATTTAATTCAAAAAACAATAACTTTAAATTTAAATGATTTAAAATCGAATAACTTAAATGTCAAATACGATTAACAAGAACATGAATGATTTCAGCTCAAATAACTTTTAGTATCAAACATATTTGATCTAAACTCGAAACAATTCAAACTTAAAAAAACCAATAACATTAAATTTAAATGATTTAAAATCAAATAACTTAAATGTCAAATACGATTAACAAGAACATGAATGATTTAAGCTCAAATAACTTTTAGTATCAAACATATTTGATCTAAACTCAAAACAATTCAAACTTAAAAATACTTGAAAATTTTAAAATTCGAATGGTTCTACCTAGATTGACACAACCCAATCCAATGATAATCCAAACCGCCTTATTGGGAAGGTCTAGTCCCACGTCTTTTGGTTCCCTAACTTCATCGTAATTGTTTAGAACAATAGATGCTTACCTTATGGGGAAGTGGAGCAAAAGCATGAGTGAGCGGGTGAAAATCTCAAGTCTCCCGCTATGTTTAACAATCATTGTTCGGGACTTACATGCATAAACCACCAAAAAGAAAAATGGCTTATTCAAATTGAAACCTTTCTCCAGAAATGCATTTCAACTGAAAATTATTTGCTCAGAATAGGGAAGACGAGTCCTGTGAAAACTTAAAACAGGACTAATATATAAATAAACAACTCACTTCGTACATGAATCTTTTCCCCTTCGCTTCATGGGGGGCAAAATTGCAGCTTCAGAGGATGGGATGGGACTCCACTCTCCAAAGCTAGTGAATGATTCAATAATATTAACACATCAAATCTCCACTTTCTGCATCAACCCAAAAGACCCAGTGCCCATTTTCACCGGCATTCCAAGGCATATTCTGGAGGATGGTGTCTCCAAATTGTCCACCAGCCCATATTTTGCTGCCTCAACAATAAATTTAGAGGCTGTCTCAAAAGACATCTTGCTGAAAGGTGATATAGACTCTGCTATACCACCAAGTCGGCTCATTGGTCGATACCTTCCCGAATGGGTCATAAAATCAGCAATAAGTGTTAGGTGCCGGATATTGACAGCTATCCCATAAGATGTGAAAACATTACTGATTTCGCTAATGATGGTTTCTCTGGCAGCTTCCACTCCATATGTATTAAGCATTGCATGAATATTATTGGAATATAAATACCTGACATCAAGGTAATCTTCCATCTTCCAAAAAGCACCAAAATCCACTCCAGCTGTGTGCAATGCTGGTATTTTTTCCTTGTCGGATGGACTCTTCCTACTTTTCGGATCTTCCCCATAGTAAAACACTTGATTCTCACTACAGTCTATCACTCGACATTGGTCAATCTTTCCAAAGCTCTGGATGTAAACCTTCTTTGCGGTCTTCTCAGCAATCTACAGAAGATTATACCAGAAAAAAGGACCAAAAGTTTGCATTACTAACAACTAATATTAAACTTCTCATAATTAAGAAAGGTGCATTTGTTCTTTCTAAAACTACCTTCTTTCAAATATAAATGTAAACCTAACATCCATTCAGAAGCAAATTTTGAAGGCCAAGAGAACAAAAAGCAGGAAAAAAAATACCAATATTTAACCAGAATATCAGTAAATTTGAACCTTCTCACATCCCTATTCCACAGGTAGAGGCTGGAAAGGAAAAGCTTCAATGAAGATTTAATATTGAAACAGAATAAGAAAAATGTTCTTCCTTATTATAGGTTCCAGTTTCAATTTATTTCATAAAAAGGAGCCAGTGGTCTTAAGAAGAAATTAGATACATATGAAACAATGCCATGAATGGACGTACCTGAGCCAGTAAAATGTGAGGTTCATTTACAAACTTAAAATGGACCTCGAAGTTCAATCCTTTTGTAGCATTAAAAATTGCTCTATCAGTCTCCTTCTTAACAAACTTTCCTCTCTTCTTTTTTCTTTTGGATTCTGATCTGGTTTTTTCCTCCCTTGACTTGGGCTTAGATCTGTCTTCTAGGTTTGGTGAACCATGAGAAATCTCATCCTTTTCATTATCTGATCCAATCTCATTATTTTCAATAGTTCCATTCTCATCCTCCGACATATCAATTTCATTTTCCAACCTAGCCAATGATGCCCCTTCATTTTGTTCCTCATCTGAACCATCTTCATAGTCCATCTCGTCTGTAGCTTGCTGTTTCTGTTTTTGTGCATCAAGACCAAGATCCTCTGCTCTTTCCTCATCATCGGTATCATCATCATTCTCATGAGATCTGCCTTCAGAAACATCTTCTTCTGTCTCATTTGAAGCATTGGGTCGTGAATCTGGCATAAAATTTTTTATGCCACTAATTTTGGAGAGCAAAACCAGATGATTCTGTATGGCATCCTCTAACTCCCTCAAAAACACTATCTCTAAGATGTGCTGACAATCTCCTACCGTTATATCATTGTTCTTAAAATACCTGCCTGGTTTGCCAAGCCTCATCTTGAGTTTATAGATACTGCAAATATCACCACCGTGAACAGCTAATGGTGTAACAGATACTACCATACTCTCTAATATATCTGCTACTGTGATTTTCTTCATCTTATCAGCAAGATACAAGGCATCCTTCCTGCACATGCAAAATACATTTAAATTAGTTATTAATAAAAAGCTGCACCACTTAAACAGACATATTGCAGAAGTTTAGAATACCTGACAAAGACTTACTGTAAAATACTGCAGCAAAAAAAATTCTGTTTGGATTCGTGGGAAGGGAAGGAGGGACAAAGGTCGAATCTCCCCCATTTGGAAAACATTTTTATCTAGGAGCTGAAGGTACACACATACCCGTCAGAAAGCATCAAAACCCCAAATTCTTGCCCTCTTTAATAGAAGCAATTTGAATAGGAAGGATTCCTCATTATTATCATTATCTTTCTGATATACAAAGAAAATTGCCCTTAGTATTTATTTTAACCTAAAAGTGGAAATTGTAAGCACATAATAGTTATGATTCCTCTCTGTCTACTCTTTAACCAAACAAAATTTGTAAGATGCCCTGATTAAAGGTACAAAAAGCAACTTTGCATTTGAAGTTAATCACTTTACCGGAGCCTTGTTGAAGAAACTAACCTCTGATTACTCTACCAAAGAAGGCATGTTGATTAGTTTTCAATTGAAAATCATCCCTAAAAATTGCCATCTTTCTTACTGGGAATTGCCACCAGAAGTCATTGTACCAGAGTCATGGCGACACAAATACAAGTGCAATGTGTGGCACAGCACAAATATTACAAATGCAGACTCTTCACCTTCAGCTAGCTGCACAAGCGATGGCCAAAGAAGAGGAGAGAAATGGAGGGAGGACGGAAAGACTTCAAGTTCCATTACTATGGTTGGGCTGACAAAAGAAGACGAGATGTTGCAGTTGCAAGGAAAATGGTAAAAAAGAAGTTAAAAAATAGGGGGCACTGATTTGGTCTTTTGTTCTCATTGCAACTAGTTTCAGAGAGGAACTCAATTTTTGGGCCCAAACTCCATTCTAATTAAGTGGTTTAATAAAAGTTAAATGTCTTAGTCCAGCCAAAGAGCAGAAGGTTAATTTCTGAATCACCTTTCGCTCAAAGTTTTGGACTTGAAATTCTGCTGAGAATAAAAGTAGGTTAAGAATACGCTTCACATGAGGAGAGAACTGGAGGGTGGAAACAAACTAATTATTTGGTTTAGGGAGGATGACTTGATTTAATAATTATTTCAATCTTATCGGATAGGCTTGTGATGTGGATACCTGATGCAGAACACTAAGAAACTAACTGAGGGATTGACCTGTTAGGTTTTGTTTTAAAGTGTAAAATTTTTTAGTCTCAAGGACTTTCTTTAAAGTCCAAACAGAAACATAACTTGCAGTTCCTTTTGGATTATAGGGTTGTTAGCAGGCTAGTAGCCTATACAAATATCATATGTACTCTTTCTTTTGGGGACACATTATCAGACTATAATAAGAGATTTTTTGGCATTATTGCCATTGTGACTGTGAGATCCAAACAACCTTAAATGTGACTTCTGAGGAACCCAAGGATGCCTAGGGGTCTTCTCTTTTCTGTATTCAACTTCCCTATTTTCTTAAGAATTTCAAATTATATTATCATAAATCATAGCCCTCCAAGCTGCCCTATGTCAATACCCTTAATCTTATTTTCAACTTTACCCCTAAAAAATTACTTAAAACTTTACCTTCAAAGAAAATCAGCCCATCCTACATTTGGTGTTGCATACACCAAACATAGTATATAAGAAAGTTCTGCTATCTTACTCTTAGTTTTACACACAAGATGGTAAGCACTCATCCCTGACCCCTGAGGGATGGAAAGTCTTGCTTTTAGTCTACAGACAAGATGGAATAATACATTTAATCTCCCCTTTATTTCCTTATCTAACCATTTTCTATTCCTCATCATACCAGATGAGTATAGCTTAATTAGTTGAATTTATTTTTTGCATCAAGGTTTCTTAGTAATTATTGTTTTACAGGGCTAGACCAACAAACCGTTATGTCTAATCTAGGATACACCTCAGCTAGTAGGGTCTTCAAATGGTCAATCATTTTTATAGAAGCTGAGCCCTAATTTTATTTCTAATGATCTTATGCATCCTAGTCCCCATAGGTTCACAAGTAGTCCAGAAATCTTCATAAATATTGATCAAAGGAGGCTCAAATGACTAACAATTTATAAAAATGATCAAGAGAGGCTCAACTGACTAGTGACTAGCAACTTACTTTGTTTTCCCCTTATGCAAGGGGCATGTCATAACTGGAGTCTTGATATCAATTGCAGCTGTCGTTAAGATCTCTTGCAAACGTGGAATACCAAGTGTAACATTCATTTCACCTCGCCCCGCAAGATGGAAAGTATTCAGCCTGCGAATAGAATATCCAAATGAAATTGACAAAGAAAAAGATAGCAAATCCATAGAAATAGAATATAACGCATTCTTAAAACAAAACAAAAGAAAAAATGAAAAAAAAAAACTTAGAAATACAAGTAAATTATCATGTGAATAACATTTGCATACATCCTAACATCATGGAAGAAAGTTGCATGTACAGATATAAACAATTACATATGTAATATGAGCACAAGAATGTCATGTCTTGAACCGGGACAAGTAAACAAGGGAACTTGCCGTCTAAACTAAAGAGGTTTGTCAGTCCAGACCATTGAATTTTCATAAGCAGGATCATAAACAGTACAGACCCATAAATAAAATTGGTTACACAGCAAGTTAATACATCAGAAAAACTAAAAATAAAAAATAAAAGAATTTGCTTCCAGAATTTTTCTCAAGTAACGATTAACTAGAACCCATTGGGAGCTAGATCTTTTGCCAATACACCCAGCATAATAATTTTTTAATACCTTGACATAACCAAACTTCACTAATTGGAAAACGTAGCATGCCAGTTGGGTTCTACCTGCCTAAAATCCAATACTTCAATGTAAATTTCCCTCTAGCATCCCTCAATGCTCAACTTGGCACATCCAATTTCCTTAAACTAGCTAATAAAATGTGCGATCAATGATTAGAGGTACATATGTCCACCCTAGACAGGACAAAATCCGCTATTCGTCCTGAAACTTAGTTAAATTTTGTTTTCGTTCCTAACATCTCATTATTCTGTTTTTGAAGTCCCAAAATAAAATAGTTGGAATTACGATTCTTCCATTAAATAATTCCGTTAAAAATAAACATAAACATCCATACGTCCAAAAGAAATGTTAAGTTTAAATTCTAACAATGTAAAGATGTTGCGCTTCAGAGAAAATCAGGTTAGTAAACAAGGGACTCTAATAGGAACGAACTTCCATATGTCCAAAAGAAATGTTGAAGTTTAAATTCTAACAATGTAAAGATGTTGGGCTTCAGAGAAAATCAGGTTAGTAAACAGGGGACTCTAATAGGAACGAACTTAAGGAAGACCATGAACTAGAATGACAAACTGTTTTATGGTTAAAATTTATGGAAAATGATGAGGTTTTCATCACATACAACAAACAAACTCAAGACTCCGCTCTTTTCAGATGATATTCTGAAAGATAGGAGGAAGAAATGATGATGGCTAACATGCCTTAGCTCAGTGCAAACTTTGGCATACTAGTACCACCTTACCAATCAACAATGATTTTAGAAACACAAAAGCATTAGTCCAATGCCAATCACTTGACTATCATATTGAGCATAAAAAGTCATTTATACTACTTATCAAACAGAGCAGTTCACTTTTTTCCCGAAAGTAAAAAGTCATCTTACGTCATCTGTGTTGAAGGTTCTCCAACAGATTGAGCAGCAAGCACACCAACGGGCTCTCCTGGCTGGGCAAGACTTGAGAGAAATTTAAGCTTCAATAACTTTAAGAAGTCTTTCATCTTTATTTTCTGGTGCCGATTGTTCTTTATAAACTGCACAGCTTTGTCTCTAAGACCATTAGGCAATATTTTTCCAGTGTCATCAGGTTCCCCAAGCTGAGAACTAAGCTTTTCTGACATCACATCTCGATTCTGAAAACAAGCAGTGAGGGCACTGAGAAACTAGTTCTCATTAGAGTTCAGAGTCAAAAAATCAGGAAGAAGTTCTCACCAATGCCAGTGCATCAAATTTCGCAACAAAACTGGTCTGATGGACATCAATACCATCTTCCCCATAGTTAAATTGAACAATTGAGCCATCAGCATCACGAACAGTATGATCATAACTGATTTTCAAACACTCCAGATTTTTTATAAGGCATCTCTGGAGGTATCCACTACGAGATGTTTTGACTGCTGTGTCAACTAGGCTGTAAAACAGAAGATAAAAATTATGCAAGGAACAGAATCACAATTGCTATAATAAAATACATCCTCATACATGAAGAGCAATTGAAAGTTTCATACAATTGTATCATGACAATTTATGTCAGAATGCCATAATTCAGCATATGAAGCAACACTTCAATGTGTTAAGAAAACGTATGTAAAACAAGTATACCACCAGAAGGGTAAACAAGACCCAGGAAAATGTATTTTAATCCATAAGAAACCAAAAAAAAAAAACTTTAATGCATTAAATCAAAGAAACTCCAGAACCAGCCAGGCTCCGCATAAACCAGATGAGGCTTTTAAAATAGGGTTTCCATCTATACCTCTATCCCTTCATCTTAGGTAATTCCAAGCATCTCCTCCTATGACACTTCCATAAAATTAAGTCAGGATATAAATCCCAGATGTCTTCAACTAATAAATTTATTCAGATTTTGAAGGAAATAGTTTAATAATCAATAATAGATACATCACACATTCTCTACTTGCATCTGCTTCAACATAAAAAATTTTGCACATCCCTGACAACAAAATTAATAGGAAACTGTTCTTTCTTCAATTTCTAAATCCATAAACCAATCTCCCACAAGCCCAATTATAGTTACCCATCCTAGCCACCTAAAAATCAAAACCATTTCAACCAAATATATCTAAAGCTCAGCATTACTGTTCATATCAACCAGCTCCAATACAACATATAATAAAACCCTACTCATATATTATGCCTACAAAATAGCAACCCATCCAAGAATATGACAAAAGCAAAAGTCAAGTGGGAGGCAAGAGCAGAAACAGGCTTGAAGAAAAGAATACAAAACCAGGTAATATCAGAAAAAATGCCTGGTAATATATATCCCTTCCCAAAAATAACGGCATATGGAGATTCTGCATAATGCATGTCAATCAGCAAAAGAATGAAGTCCTTTTACAAGTACATGTGAAGAGCCATACAAACAAGCAAAATCTGTAATATCGATCAAATTCAAAATCAGCTCCAAGGAAATAGAAAGCATTCCCACTATAAGAAACCAAGATAAGCTGAAGATTAGGTTTGGTTTACCCTTCACGTCCGGCCATACAATGGAAATAATATTCTTGCGGCCGAAGACCACTAAGAAAACGATCGCTGATGAAACCACCAGCTCTAGCCGCCCAATCCCATGGATGGAAACAAGGCAATGTTTTACCAGAAACCATCCGAGGTACTCGTTTCCCTTCTAATTCTTGTTGACCAAGGAAAGATGAAATTTGCTGAAAATTAACCTGTTTGGAGCATAATGCAAATAGTTAGAATCAACCTACCAGTGCTCTCTCTAGTCACTATCGAGGCAATAACATGAGAACGCACTCTGTTTGCTTTACAGCAATTATCTTTGGACAAATGAATTCCTATATAATCAGTACTTTATCATAAGCCACGACTTCTAAAATCTTCACAACCCTAATTTTGTGATGAAAAACAGGAGAAAAAAGCTCCATCGCAAGAAGAGATTATTCCCTGATTAGTACTCATTAAGGAAACCTCAAACTAACATTTTGCAGCCTACAACAATCAAAACCAATGGAAGTACAGACACATGATTTACCCATTGTTCCCCTATATATTGTAGCTCCAGAAACAGTCCAAAGGTCCTGGGATCCAAATGTGGCACTTATTATATTCACACATAATTCAAGCCTTATAAATTTAAAAAAAAAAAAAAAAACACTTGCACTTATGCATGCAGGCGCAAACTCTTAAACAAATATGTAAAAGGATTCAGAGGACTACTCAAAGATGAGACAATTAACTTGAAGAAATTCCCCTAATGGCAACGGACACCAGTAAAGGATTCCGAAGGAGAAGCTCTTGCTGAACACACACACACACACACACACACACACACACACACAAAATATTTGCTACTATAACCATGAAAATGTCAGTAACATATGAAAAGCAGAAAATTACCTTACTACCTTTAGCCCCAGTTGTAGTCATTAGAGATATACAGTTCTTTCCCATAGGCTTTACTAAACCCTCAGACAACAGCTCAGTAAGAACACCTTGGCTTGAGTTCTTGTTAAGCACACCAATCATCTTTCTATCCAAGGCTGTAAGAGCAGCCTCTCCATCCCTGCGTATGGTTCTCTCGATTTTCAATTGCAATTCTATTGGAGCTGAAACATATCAAGAAATTACATTTGAGTTACTATGTTAATAAATAACAGTACGCATATGCAACTTCTGACATAACAAAGAAGCCAAGCAAGATGAAGGAGGCAGCCACATGTCAAAGTACAAGTGTTGTGAAAGAGACAATGACTTCTTGAATGTGGTTCACTCTTATATGATGAAAATGAAAAAGAATAAACCATTCTATTATTAAAGAAGCATTAAAAGAACGCACAGACTTGAATAACCTTCCAAAGCTTAGTAAGATCAGCCTTAAATATATATTTAAAAAAACAAATGGTGCAAAGATCTGATCATTTTTGGTTTGCTTCCAAAAGGACTTATAGCAACAAGTTACAAGGAGCTTAACTTTAATATTTAATTAATCATAAATGACAAAACATCCCAAAATTAAACTTTCCCCACACTTGATTCAAAAATAAAAGACCTATAATTGTCCCTTCGATGGTTAAACTTGTTAGCCAACGGCTATCAAATGCTTACTCTGCTGCAAGATGGCAAAAAAAGAGAGTAGAAAATACACCTCCTGCGCTTACTCCTTTTGGATAAGCAACCATTTGTTTTTTTGGCACGGTCTCTGCATTAAACACTGTAAAACCTATGTTCCCATTAGCTTCTTAGTCTCAGCCATAAACTCTTTCAAATTTTTGTTCTTTTGGCAAATGATCAAATAGAGAAAACAAGGATTAATAGTCAGGAGCAAACTCCGGGTTTGTTCTGTATTGATGGCAGAGTAGGTTTTTTAATCCTACTTGGTCACTGTTCACAGGATATTTCAAATGCTTTGTTTTTAATTGATTATTTAACCGTTATTTTCTTCCTTTTCTTTTCTAAAAACATTAAGCAGTTCCCTTCAGTTAGAAAGTACGCTTGTATTGCTGTTTAATCAATGGATTAGTACTCTTAAATACATCACCCACAATAACATCACATGAATGACATTAAAAAGGAGGCAAGTGGAAGAGGCATTTGCAGGCTTGCAAAATACAATGCATTGCACCATATATAGAAGAAGTCTAAGTAAATCTAGCATACTAACTAACAAGTTGAGGAACCAGCATAATATTTCTTAAATGTTCTCTTATGTAAATCTAAAAAATTTACAACAACAACAAAAAACAGAAGTATAACTCACACTTTCAGGTAAAAGTCGTAATATTAATAGCAAAATAACTCTTATAAAGTTCGTGGTCAAAAAAAAATAACCTACCTAAGTTGACTAAAAAAACTTATATAAGTCAACCACATCTTTTTTTCAATAATTTATTGTTGTAAGCTACCGGACAGCATCAAGATGCTACATCAACCAACCAAAATAACTTACTTAAACCAACAAATAAAGATATAGACAATTGGAAAAAGATCCAAAGTCTGCAAGCCGACAAATTAACCTAGTTATCCACGGTGCAGTTTACATCATAAAAAAACATAATATGAGTTTTTTAGAAAACTAGGATAAACTTGACATTAACTTGCAACAGAAACAGGATTTTTAAGGAGCATTCAAAATTTTAACATACCTATTTCACTGTCCGCCTTGACTCCACAAAACTCATAATGTGCTGCTGTAACTTTCTTTTCACACTCTTCAAGTTGCTTCTTCCTTTCAAAATCTTTATCTGTCCTTATCAGAAGGTCATCTACTCCACATGTGAAACCATGCATCTGCATCAAGAATTATATATCAAGCAAGTTAGAAAATCAAATTCCAAATGCTGCAAAATTAAGAATTCAACTTTAGCAATTAAAGCAACCTGACCTGCAAGAAAACTGTAAAGAGACGACTGAATACTGACAGCAAAAAGCCAGCAGTGTTTGAGCCATATAGCTCCTGAACTGTATGAACTAGACCATAATCAGCAAACTGAGCCTTATCAATCACACCACGCACCAAGTCATTTCTATAAATCAATATTTTTTCTTCATCAGGTTCTTTCTTTGAGTTTTTTTCAACTTTCTTGCCTTCTTGTCCACCATTCTTTGGTTTATTTTCATTTGATCTGTTCATAAAAAAATCACGCGGGGTTTTCCCAGTTTTTTCCACTGTAAATGGTGGGCGACCCCTCGTAATATGATTTAGCACAGCAGTGATGACCTAGAAAAAATTGAAGAAGAAATAAAAAAATCAAGTAATCTGTTACCATGTATGGTTGTTCGAGAATACGAAAAACAAACCAAACGAATAGAAAAAAAAAATTGAGCATAGATTAAAAGATAGGGGAACATATAAGATACTTGTTTTAATATATACATATATTTCTCATTTTCTCAACTTTGATCATCAAAATGCAGGTTCTAAGCCTAATTTATATCCACTAACTTCTCAAAAACTTGCTGCTGTGACCAAGGAGAGAGATACAAACCTCAGCAACATTTTAGCATAGTTACAATTCTGTGCACAGAAGAATAAACATGGATGTATAACAGACAAAAAGCTTCCAAGCCTATTAATTACCAACCTGCTTCCCTGTCCAAAGAGGTTTTGGTTTCAGAATTGCAGGTAGAATGGACAGCATCCCTTCTTCAGAACTTGATATGAGTACTTTCTGACCAGGTTTACCAGTGTAAGAACTTCGGGCTAAATTGGAAACACCGGAGCTATACAAAAGCTGATTAAACTCATCACGGCTTAAGAAAGTATCTCTCTTTGTGAGAAGTACAGCACTTACAATATGATCCTGAAAATTTTATTAAAAAGAATAGTAACTTACAAATAGAGTTACCAATTATATTGAGAAGTTGGGTGGGGGGGGGGGGGCAAGGGGAAGTCATTGTCATGCAAAATCACTATAATGCATTCAAACCTGAATTAATGCTCTAATTGGTTCACCATTCGAAGGCCTGACGTATTGGTTATTTGCATTAACGATGTTGTATGCTTCAGCACGAGAAATTTCATCTTGTGGGAAATGTACATTTATTTCATCACCATCAAAATCAGCATTGTACGTGCTACAATCAGAACAAAAAAATGATATCAGAATTGATAGCCGTTATAAGGTTTTATTACACATCTCAGGAATAAATTAATAACTAATAATATGCACGTGTTTAATGTACAGGCAGGTGCCATTAATGCTGTTAAGGAGTAAGCCTAGTGTCCCTTGGCACTGCAACTTTGTGCCAGACAATAAACGCATCCTAGAACCTTTAAGGTGAGGCACATTTGCTCAGGCGCACACCTACCGTCTAGGCACACTTGTTTGTAAGGCCGCAGAAGCAAGAAAAAAGCCACTTGTTTGAAGTTTTCTTTAATTTATTCATTAAAAATGGGCAATAGCAAACTCCCTACTTCACTGTGTTTGTGTTTCCAACAACAAACATGGAACCATAAGGAAATCATGTATATTGGCCGACAACTGAAAAGGAAAATTTTGCATTTTTTGCAGGATAAACTCTATCGGTCCTTAGAGTTTACTATCAGAATTGTATATCTTAAGCTTATTTAATACATATATACAGACTCGTACAAATTACACATATATGCATATGATGCCTTTAATCAAGCCAGCGCTTTTTTTTTCTTTTTTGGGTGCTTTAGGCCTCAGGCAACACAATGGTTCTAGCACCTAAAGCACATCTTGTGCCCTTGACAACACTGGATGCAGTATCTACGTGCCTTACATGTACTTACAGTACTGTGTGCATGTACTCTTATCCATTCTATTTCTTACTTAAGCATGCATGTGTTATTGAAACTTCACATAATATCAACCTGCAATTTGCATAGTGCATACGAATTGTCTTCTCCCCCTTCAAGACACGTACAACATGTGCCATTATACTTGGCTTGTGAAGTGTAGGCTGCCAGACGAAAGTTTGCATCAAACTCAAGAAACAACAATGCTAAAAAGATGTATTTAATTGGATATGTGATTCAGACTACATGGAAAACCTCAAAGAAAATACAAACTTTCATTGAAGAAAAGTCCAAGTAGTTTCCAATTTTAGAAAACAATCAAAATCTTTTTCATGATTTCCAAGAATTGCACTAAAACATAAAGCGTCAAAAGAGATAAATAAGATGTTTAACAAGATAGAATACAACTAATGTGTTATGGAATAATTAAATGCCATGATCCATTGGCTCAAAAGATTTCCATTATGACATAAAAAGTTCTCATTTCATTTCTTTTACAGCGTATAATGCTAACAAACTATAGACCATCATCCCAATACACTCATTAGCATGTAGTCAAGTACACCCACGGCCAGTATATTTGGATAAACAGACAATAACCACAAACAAGTTTGTCATGAGGATTAGTGTTCCAACAAGAAAAAATGTGGAATAGGATTAAAAACCTTCCAGGCAAAATAAATATTATAAAAGCTAATATCTAGAACTCATGCCAGAAACTTTCTGTTATCCTTTAACCACTTGTACATTAAGAACAAGATAATGCGATGAGAAATGTAAGTGGACAGTACTTGGACAGAATAAGATGGATTGCATGAGTGGATCGACCAAGAAAGTCAACTCTCTTGTAGCAAACCAGATCAAGCTGCATTTAGTCTACTAGACCATTACTTTCCCACAACAGGTGATAGTCATTTATTAAAATGGAAATTACCATTTCCTTTAACTCTATTCTTTTCTCATGTATTTAGATATCAATTAAAAAATAACTTAAACATAAGCTCCACTATTGTGCATAGAATTTCAATATCCTGCATTTTTCACCTCATCAAGCAAATTTCCATATTTTTTAAGACAGCTGAGATGGATCGGCACTGTAAGTAATTCATTAGGTCCAAGTACCTGTCGGTTCACTAGCACAACATCCCCATCTTGTAAGTGCCGGAGAACAATTTTTCCTTCAAAGTCATAGTCAAAATTCTTTCCAGGTTGGGTAATAGCTCCTCTTGATGAAGGCAATTTTCTAGATATGGAAATACGTGCTCTTCTGTTTGGTGGCAGTCTTTGGGTGGACAACTTATCAACATAATGTGTAGCCCCAGGATGAATTTCAGAGCCATTTATAATTGCTTCCCTCAACTTTCCAATATTCCAAGGAGTCACTCTCTGCAAAGAGACATCAACAGTGAAAGGGAAAAAAAAGCATAAGAAAAATCCAAAACCAATGGTTTTAAAGTGCACTTCTAAGAGGATTTATCTCCTAAAACCTAGAAAATTAGTACAGAGAAATGTCATATTCATTTGAAACTGAGCATCATCATCAAAATAAAGTAACTCTTCTAACATAGAACCTTACAAATTTAATTTGATAACACAACTATTAATATAGGAAATTCTAGGCATAATTCAACGCTATGTCTTAAAAGGTAGCAAACGTTTAAATATGTTCTATAATCAGTTCAGCATTGGAAGGATCAAGGTCTAAGGCTGGAATTTGCTCTCCCCACTTAGACTTCCTTATATGTATTTAGAAAGAGACAACAGGCATCTATCATCAGTATAGATGCTTCATATATCAGTAATAACATAGTTATTGCTCGGTGACGTTTTTACAAGTATAGGAGAAAAAAAAACATATCGCTTGTCCATTGAGTTTGCATCAACAAAAGCGTTTGACTGGTTATTAACACCTTGAACTTAATGAGTCTTAAGGCGTTTCGAAGTAAATACTTTTTTCTGTTTAAATGTTACAGCAACTTCCATATGTCAACTAGACTTAACATATGCATGGTTATAGTTACAAGCATGCATAATCAGCAAGCCATGAATATTTTCTTCATAAAACTGTCCCGCAAACACATCAACTTGGTTTCTTGTCCTAATTAAGCCCTGGTGTCGTGGCCTCACATATCTACTTGCCAATAATCCTTTCGCAACTGCCAGATCTACATTGATGGAGACAAACAGGAATTCTAGTTTATCCTAACATTGCAAGATTTCTCCTACCAAAGGAAGATGTGCAGGCTCATGCTAAACAAAAGGTAAATGTTTACAAGAAAAGCGACTAGAAGCACTCATTATTAGGAACAACTGAATGACTAAGAGGCCCCAAAAAAATGTAGTATCCTTAGAAGGTTAGCAACAATCTTCTCAAGCTGCAAGCCAATCTCAAGCGTCAAGACCAAGCAAAACAATATAAAGAAGAGAAGGTAACAATCTAAATTGCACTCATTAAACTCCACTGCTATAATTTTGAAAGGAATGCTAGAAGAATCATAAGATATTCAAATAACTTTCTAAAAATACTTTAATCCACAAGATGGGCAGAAAAAGGTATGATGATAGCTACAAAAAACAATATTCCAAAACTGCTTACCTCGGGGTAGGTTAACCTTAATGCAAAATAAGGTGGAATTCCAATCTCATTAACAGCTAAATAAGGATCAGGAGATATAACAGATCGGCATGCAAAATTAACTCTTTTCCCCATCATTTTTTGGCGAAACATGCCTTCCTTCTTTTCCAGCAACTGACATATTCCTGAGCTCACATCTCTCCTTTGACCTGCCATAAAGAATAGAGACTGCACCACTCAACTAGCATATATCAAAACTATATCTAAGAGGTCTCAATCTGACAGCATTATAATTAGTCTAAAGCACAAAGCCACGCGTGCAAGCCACATATTTAAACACTGCACGCATATTAAGATGCAAGCAGATTGCCACTGTTCCCATTTATCCTCACCCACAGATGCACACACGTGAAGGAGAGAAACAGAAACAGAAACAGAAACAGAAACAAAAGGAAAGTGTTTTCTCCTGTCTTCTACTGCAGCATACAGTTGGGGAGATGATGCAAATTGACTATATAAATTAGCTTTAAACAAACTGAATTTTTTTCTTTCTTTTCCCTTTCCCAGATTAGCACAATAAGCTAAGCATTTTCTGCGTGGCAGGAGATCACTATATGGATTAAGTAATGCTCTTTGCTCTAATTAAAATCATATCCTCAATAAGCTCAACAAAAGTGAGGCCCTGCTAGATAATTTGAGCCTATATTCTCTCTCTCTCTCTCTCTCTCTCTCTCTCTCTCTTCGGATGATTTAATCAATGGCTCACCAGCCTACACTATGTTCAATACACTGTCCGACCAGCATGTGATGCTCTCGCCAGCTCATCTAGTCCAAAATAAAACCAGCAAATTTTCTCTTTATAACATGCTAAATATAAATGTTGTTATGCCCCTGGAGTGAAAACTTTAGCTCAAAGCAATGTCTCACCAGCCTACACCACGTTCAATACAAATAATAATGAAGTTCAAACAGCTAGCAGTTTATATAGATTTTTCCCACCAACACAGTGCCCCATGAGAACCAGGAAGAAAAATTACTTACTCATTGCGGTTTTGCTATCAAACAACAAATTTGCTGATTGCTGCAGATCCATCCACAGTCTAATGATAACCTTCGAACTCTGCAAATCATTAGCATAAGCATTTCCTAGCGATATATTGGCCTGCAGCACCTTACTTAACAAAACAGTTTGAGGATGCTCCATCACCTACAAGGAAAAAAACAAAAAATTGAAATTGATGCCAGCAGAGATTCATTCCTCAAAGAAAATGCATAGTCCACATGCAGCAGCAGCAATAGCAAAGAAACGGAAATTTAACGGCAAGCTGGGCAATCTAAATTCCAAAATGCAATTCTCAACATTAACATTCAATTATCAAAAACTCGACAATCAAAGATAACAGAAGGTGACCAAAAAATATTTATAAGTCTCTCAAAATGCTAAATTTAAACACCAATAAAATCAGAAAATCAACTCGAATAGAGCACAAATAGAAAATGCTCAATTTTCTGTATTTTCACCTAAAGCAAGTAAACATTAATATAGCATTGTGGGAGAAAAAAAAAATCACCTACATAAATTAAGAGGTAGCACTTAGGCAACGTATCAATTTAAGTGAAAAATAGCAAATGCATCTCCATCCCATGTTTAACTTGTTCTGTGAATAAATTAGCAAGCCTAAAAACATGGGCCCAGAAAATCGACTACCTAAGTTCTCAAATAATCAAGTCATAGTTTAGTCATTGCAACAAGGTCAGAGTATTACCAGGTTTTCAATAAGTATATATACAATTTTAAAAGCTTAAAGTGAAAAGGACGGAGAAGGTACAAAATAATAATAATAATAGCCGAGAAAAATCTAAAAGCCATGTCCAATGTCTCCCCCCTGCCCCTCCCCTGAAATAGATTCTTATCTATCATCACGCATTACATCTCAGGCATAAGAAACTCCTCCCAATACCACATATCATCAAAAAATAAATTTCTAACCCCATATCCAATCTTAAGTATCCCCAACAAGCCATCCAAACCTGTTCTTCCGTGTGCTACTAGAATTTAATGAAATCAATCAGTCATACTCTCAACATGTAATATGGGGCAAATGAGCAAACCAAGCTTTATTATAACCTCCTCTCTCCCCCTTGAAAAGAAATAAGTAAATACTATCAAAGGTTGATACTTACAGAATCACCTCCCTTGGTTGGAGCACGAAACTTTGTAGGAGGTACAAGAATGGTCTCCAGGAAGAACATAGAGTAACCCACTTTCTCTCCAAACCCTTGCCGCTGGATATCACTGATCAACGAGCAAAGTTCAACCTCATTTTCCCATAGAAGTTTTAAAATCCTTTTAACCTGTAGCAGAATAGAAATTCTACACTGAACATTCTACTCAAAAGGACAGTAAACAAAGGCAAGCATGAACCATGATACCAGAAAAATTGGCATAACTAAAAATCATACCTCTGATGGCAAGAGAGGTCCTGAAAACAAATTCTTCTGCTTCAGGAACTCCAGAGGTACTTGTGCACTCTTTTTACGAGCTTTTGCACCAGGAGCTTCAGATCCTATGAAGCTAATTTCAGGAGTATCCATTTTAGTTATATCAACACCATCTTCACAGCTGGATGCATCATTGGCATCTTCTATCCCAGATCCAGCTTCACCGGAAAATGTGTCTACCATTTTGCACCCTCTGATAACGTTTTGCCTCATTTGGGAACCCGACATGCCACTCTAAATTTAGCAAGCAGGACATTAAGAATTGAACCATTAAAGCCCAGAAGTATTCCAAGTTGGAAAAGAAGATTACAGCAGCTATCTTAATTACATAAATTAAATGAAAACACCACTAAATCACTTTGCAAATTCATCCAGATGAATTGAAAACTCCAAAGACAAAGTGAAACATTTATAGGCATGAGATTCTAAATGTATTTGAACAAACCAAGCAAATTAGAACATAAAAGAAAAATTAAATAACAACATACATCATATACATGCATACATCCTTCTGCTATGATTAGCGTGATTGGTATCATAACAGCCAGTACACACCGGTTTTGAGGTAAACCAAAAGAATACTAATATCATATTGCTTGGGTTTTTTGTACCAATTCATACCAACCCATACCGGTAGGTAACAACATGCACGAATCAGCACAAGATTTTTGTTTTTCTTTTTTTTTCACTTATTTGATTCTTTTAACTATTTTTTCATTTTTTTTTTGTCATGATCATTTTTATCCTTTCATAAATTCATTTAAAAATGAAATATGCTCATTAAATTAGACCATTGAACCTAATTAACAATTATTTACTATATTTTTTAATATTTATGTTATTTGATATTTAAAATTTTTGGATATTAAATATTTATAATTTTGAAATTTACACTTGTATATAAACATATGCATGCATCTATGTATGTAATATTGCATATATTTGTATGTGTATATAATATATAGTTTAACTGGCTACATATATATATATATATATATATATATATGAAAAACTATATTTGAAAAATGAAGGCCTGAAACTGTACAACAAAACATACCAGTACCGATATGCATAAGTACCAAAACAAAAAAGGTTCACACACCAGCAAAGTATTGACTACTTTGGCTCCAATGCCCACATAGTAGGAAATAACTTAGTTTGTTATTGTTTCCAAGGAAAAAAAAAGGAAAATAAGAGATATACCGTGTGAAACCAACCAAAAGTCGGCTTGGTAATAATAGGATTTTTCGCATTACAGTTTTTGCACTTTTTGTACTTCACTTTCAGAAATTTATTTAAAACTGAAATTGCCTCCGTAAGCTGAAGAGACGTCCATTCTTTCGGGTTTACAGCTTCAGAATCATGCACTCTAGAACCTAATTCTTGGCTCCCTTCACTACTCTCTGCAGCTAACCTTTTGGCACCAACAATATCACCTTTTCCAATGAGTTTCAGTTGAGAAACACATCTCTCAACCTTAAATTAATTTAAACCCAAAAAAAAAAAAGATATTAAAGAAGTAAACACAAGAACCCAAGATAAAACAAAAATTAAAAAAATAAAATACCTCAGTCCTTTCAGCCCTAAAATGTAAACAAAAGAAACAGGTCCTTTGGATAAGTGTATGAAGAAAATTGAACAGCAAGGGATTATATATCGGAGACACCAAGTCAATGTGACCACAGTGACCCGGGCAGTGTAATTTCAAGAGGCCACAGCTTTTACAACTGCAATAAAAGTCAAAATAATGTAACTATATCAAAAGAAAACAAAAGCTTGCCTATTGTTCATTAAATTTTTCCTTAAAATTGCATTTAATTGTTGCTGGATGCACAGCAACGTATTAGAATGCAATCAATAAGGAATTACAAGTGAAAAAAAAAAATTCATAATCCTATATTTATATAGAATAATTATGCGAGAAACCAATTAATATTTTTGATACCTATCATTTGAATTCTCTTTATAGCAACTTTTTATGGGGCAAAAAAAGGTAGCAGAAAGAACAATTTTCTTCACAAAAAAGTAAAGAACATACGGAGTTCGTTCCTCAAGGGGCCCTAAAACGGGATCGTATAAACCGCCAGGCATAGGGCGTTCCATGAAATCAAGCAAATTTGGGTTGGTGACTTTCAAAAAGCTGTGTTTTCGAACCTCTTCGGCTGTCATGAAATTGAACCGTACCGCTTCCACCGAATCCGTAGCCCCCTACACAAAATTCATTCAAAAAAAAAAAAGCTCCAACTTCAGAAAACTTCAAAACATTAGGTTCAAAAATAAAAACTTAAACAAAAACAGTAAAAGGAAATTTTATTAACTATAAAAAAATTTTGAAGGATACAAATTCAGAAGAGGAAGAGAAAAAGACCTCCGTTATTTGGGCCATGGTGGCGGTCGGCGATGAGACAAAGTAAAACGCAGACGGAGGTGAAAGATAATAAAGCGACCAGCGTTAGGGGAGAAGTGCGGCAGAGAGAGAGAGTTGAGAGTTAAGGGTTTAAGAAGAGGGATGTCTTTTGCCTTGCGCTTTAGTTTTAGAATTACTTATATCGTGTCTATTTGTTGTGTAAAGGGTTAAGGGTTTACACCTGCAACGCCAACCGGGGGAAAGTACGAATAAATCTATTTGTTTTGTGGGTCGGATCAGTTTGGCATTAGGCCCTTAAATTTGCAGGTAAGGCCGGGCATGGAATGGGTCAGTCCGCCTGAGAGTCGGTTCCTTAATCCAAAATGTGCTAAGTTTTCTTCTTTTTTTTTTTTTTTTCTGTCATGGTTTGATTTTTTGTTACTTAAGCTTAAATTCACATAGTTGTTGGCCAATTGGCACTATGTTATCAAGGTTTAAGGTGTACTTAGTAATTCATATATTCATAATATATTTATATATTTTATCATATCTTTATTATTTTTAAGATATTTTATATTTATATAAATTTTGATAGGTTAATCATCCGTATTATATAAATTTTTATATATCCGTATATTCATGTTGAGTTTGTTTTATTTTTTTCTATATCGTTTTATGTTTTAATTATTTTTATATCATTTTTTTTATTTATTTGAAATTATTTTTATTTTAGTTTTAGATTTCAAAAAGAAAAAATTTTTGAAGTAATATTGTTACATGTTGAAAACAAATATTTAAATTATTGCAAATATAATAATCAATACACAAAATATAACTTTAAGAATTAATATTAAACATTATTTTTAACTAGTATTTTTAGCTCGTGCAATGCACAATTAATATTTTAATGTATATATATATATAATTAGTTTTTAATTTATAAAGAAATTTATATATAAGAATAGATGCTTTATTAAAATATAGCAATGGTGAAATAAAATTTAAATTATCAAAAAATGTTTTATCATAATGAAATAAATCCTTGCAAAATGACTTTAATAACTAATTTAATTTGATTGAAAATATAAAATATGATTAACTAAGTCTTTTTAATGAGCAGCCAAATTAATTTTTTTAAAGAAGAATAATTTTTGAAACTAGAATATATTAATGTAAAATTAAACTTTTAATAGAGCAAAATAAATAAAAGTTTTAATTAGATATAAAAATAAAGAGAATGAAATTTGAGACGAAAAAGAATAGAAACAGAAAAAATAAAAAGATTTAGTAATAAAATTGATTAAAGGAGATGACAATGATGATGATGGTTATAAAATAATCTTATTAATTAGGGATGATAGGCAAACATACTTATAGAGGAAATAAGATAAAAACATATTTATTAATTGATCAATGCATAAAATAATAAATGAAATTATTAATTAATATTATAAAAAAATTCTTTGAGAAACGAAATTAGAAAAAGAGTTAAAACAATATTCTTTGTAATTTATTAGTAAAATTAATGTATGAATATATTATATTAAAATTAAATTCAATGAATTACAAGAAATTAATTGGCAATAATTTTTATAATTACATTTTTAGTAATTGAAATATTTAAATTCTATTACAAAGAGTTAAAATAAAATTTTAAAAAAATTAATAAAATTAATATATAATATTAAATTTAACAAATGAACATAAAGTTTGGACTCAATGAATCTAACTATCAGAACAATATTCTTTGCAATTTAATGATAAAATTAATTTATGAATATATTATATTAAAATTAAACTCAATGAATTAGAAAATATTAATTGGTTATAATTTTTATAATTATATTTTTATTAATTTAACCATTCAAATTATATTAAAAAGAGTTAAAACAAAATTCAAAAAATAATTAATAAAATTAATATATAATATTAAATTCAATGAATAAACACAAAGCTTGGACTCAATGAATCTAACTATATCTATTAACTAATGTTATGAAAAAGCCCAACATAAATCTAATGCATGAAGAAAAATAAATAAAATTTTTATTTAATATAAAAAAATTCATTAAAAAATAAAATTCAAAAAACAGTTAAAACACAATTCATTGTAATTCATTGGTCAAATTAATATATTATATTAATATTAATATTAAATTCAATGTATGAGAAAATATGAATTGATAATAATCTTTATAATTATATTTTTGGTAATTCAACAATTCAAATTCTATTAAAAAATTGAAATAAAATTCAAAAAATAATTAATAAAATTAATATATGATATTAAATTCAATGAATGAACACAAAGTTTAGACTCAATGAATCTAACTATATGTTACTTAATGCTATGAAAAGCTCCTTTAGAAATTTTATGCATAAAAAATAATAAATAAAATTATTAATTCATAATATTAAAAAAATTCTTGTGAAACGAAATAAAAAAATAGTTAAAACAAAATTCTTAGTAATTTATAGAAAAATAAATAAAGTTATTAATTAATATTATGGAAAAATCTCCTTGATTTCAAAAAAATTCTTTGAGAAAAAACTCATAATAAGTATTAGCATTCATGTCAAAAAAACTACATTTTATATATATTATGTAGATGTAGTTCATATTCAATAATTCATGTATTTTTTAAAATTGTATGTTAATTTTGGTTTAATTTTTAATTTACATATATTTTATTATTTTAGATTAAACCTAATATTTATATATTAATTAATTTCATTCAAAAATTTTACTATAAAAATATAAGTATATTATTTTAAATGCGTAAATAATAAGTGAACAATGTCAGAATCATAAAAATATTTTCCAAGAACAATGAAAATAAGAAACATAGATGAACAAAAAAACAAGGAATATAAAACCCCATTTAACGTTATTATTAACACATTTTTTACGTCAAATGCTATTTAGTTTTGGTAATTGAAATCATGATTTGATAATTCCAACTAAAAAAATTACAATTTGAAAGCAAATTTTTAAATAAAATAATTTCATCATCCTCTCATCCCTTAACATATATTATTTTTAAAAAAATTTTTTTGACATTTAAATTTCTTTCACCATTTATTTACAATAATACCAAATAGTTAAAAACTCTTGAATCACAACTTTTTTTTCCTTATATTTTTTAAGCTTAATATAAAAGATAGCCCTAAACTATACCTTTTTTCCACTTTAGTAATTTATGAATTTTTGTTTTCAGTTTAATACTTATAGTATAATTTCGTCAATTTGATAAGTATTTCACTCTAACGCTGTTAGTTAATGATGATGTGGATCAATTAAATTATGGCACATGACATATATTATTAATGTTAGTGACACATGGCACAATCTCATTGGTTGAACAAAAGTTAAATATTTACTTTTTTAATAGTGTTAAAGTTGAAATACTAAATTAGTAAACGGATTATAATATAAGTACTGAGTTGAAAACAAAAATTCATAAAGTATCGATATAAAAAATTACAGTTAAGGCGATTTTTTTATTTAAACCTATTTTTTAACACACTTTTCAAACGAATTTTTTCCGACTTCCCAGCTTCTTTCAAGAACAACGCCATAACTTAACCCTAACCAGAGAAATGGAATTTAAGACTAGCGCTAGCCAGCCGAATGTAACCATTGTTGCTAAAACCAATTTTTAACCAGGTCTATACAAAATTACCCTAATTTACTACGAAAAAAAAAACAACAAAGGAAATGATGATGATGCATATACAAATTTGTGTTCTCTGATGACCAAAACACATATGCTTTAAAACAAGTCTAAATAGAAAAAAAAATTTTAAAAAAAAAACTAAACTAGGTAAGTGATGAGTCAGACACAACACATATTTTTATGTTTATATGAAAATATTCCAACAGATGGGTTTCCTGCCTGTTATCATGGGAGGAAGCTGGATTTAGTGTTTTTTTTTTTTTAGCAGTCTTGCCTCATATTTCGGCTCCCCGGGTGCAAACTTGGTGGGAGTTGATCGCTCGGATGGAGAAAAGAGAATCAAGATTTGCATGAGGATGGTAACAGTGCCCAACCCAAAATGCTGACAAATGGAAATGCCCTTCCATGACGATGAAAGCGAAGACCATTGAAGACACTTGAGAGCTCCATAAGCCACAAAACAGTTTGAAATATATATATATATATATATATATATTTTTTTTTTTTTTGAATGCACATCTCAGCTAAACAGTATGTAAAAGAATTCTGAGTTTGGTATACATTTGCAGACCTGAGCCAAAACCCATCTAATTAACCAATCGGTATCACTTCTGTGATTGGCTAAAACAAAGGCATGTTCTTTACCTGAAAAAATTTAACAATACCAATTAAACGATTAAAAAGATCTTCTGAAAGAAGCTTTCATGATGCGCAAACACTTCACTATGCTGATAAAATGTCTCAAATATGACATCCATGGTACCATTTCTTTTCCTACATTAATAGAAGTTGGCTCACTAATATCCAATAATTAACACGTCGGTCAATATCTGGGAACATCTATGAACCTTTAGAGAAGAGAGGAAACCTCTCAAACATAGTTCAAACTCATATTTGCTTAATTATCTAAATTAATTAAAAATGTCCAATATTTAAGCCTGTGGACACCAAAATTGCTAGTTGTAGTGTTGGACAAAACAACTTCGTCTAACTAATGCCTGCCGGTAAATAGAATTAACGAATTGCTAGAGGCATATAAATTTTTGACACTGCACAAGTAACTCATTTTCTAATACCTTTGTCCAAGTAACATCCTATCTCAAGTTTTGCAAAATTTCCATCCATATCATTGATTGAAAATATTGCCTCTCTCAAAATCCAAAATGAGGCCGTAAAAACCTTTACTTGATTCTATATCTTAGTGCTTTACACGTCAAAATTATTTTTGAGACTCACTGTCGAAATTTTAGTTGGAAATGTATGAATAAACCCTCTATGCATTCGATAATCATAAACTACCATCTCCCAAAGTGCAAGGGTTTCAGCATTAGACATGTACTATTTCAGAGAGGATTTCAGCATTAAGACTATATTATCTTCAAAAATGACCTAGAAAAGTAATAATCAGTGATTAAAAACATTACTTTAAACAACGAAATAAAGGAGTTCACTAACACCTTAAGTCCCGCCCACCATGCAACAAACCATACGAGTTCCACCCTCCCAACAACTCAGCCCCACCCGATTGATCTTTCTATATTTGTTCTTGGACAGTGGCCGAATAAGAACAGAGCATACCGCCTGAATATATATATATATATATATATATATATATATATATATATATATCACATTGTATAACATGAACATTTGCTGTTGACTTACAGATTTATAAGTTAAAAAAAAAAAAAAGATTTACTCATCAGCCACACAAAGACTGTTGAGTATTCAGTGCCAGGCCATTTCCACCTACTACTGTCTCACTATTGTTGCATAAACTAAGGATAAACATTTCGGTTTTAACAATTTCTTCCAACTCCAGTATAGCTTTGGAGAACTGGAAGCTGTATGATGTTGCCCGTCTTGAGGACATAGATTTTGATCTGTGTCATCCATAATGACCTGGCTTGTCTGAGATCCAACCAGGGTTTCTCATTCTCTGTTCCAAGTTACCAGCTTAATGCCATTAATAACCCCGCAACCATTTGTGTCCCAAAATAATTTCAGTGCAAAAATGAAAGCTCTAGCCCTTTTTAGAAGTGTAGGGGTGAAACTTGCAAAAGTTATCATCACGCTCACGCCCTTGGCATTTGGCAATATTTTCCATTTCATTCTTCTTTGTTTCAATCTTGCTAGGAAAAGGAGGAAAAAAAAAGAATTTCAATAGGAGCTATAGATTTAAATTACGATATGATTGCATTATGTTTATTGTAATTGCAGATATAATAAATATTACTTTATCAATTACAGTAAATACTGCTCGTGAATATTAATAAAAGAAAGCTGAAACTATAATATAATGACCGTAACATCATATTGATGGCCACTATATAAATCCCTGATAGCAGCAACAGATAAGAAACCATACTATTTTGATATTATCATACTCTTATCACTTTTAATATCATAATATATGTTATATCAAATTTTAATAATTTTTTTTCATATTATGCGATAATCTCAATGCTAGCTTTATCTTTATCTCGATACAAGATTTTAGATTACCGAGAAATACATCTTTCTGTCTCATAAATTTTTGAAACAAAATAATAATATAATATATGTGCTTTGCTTGAGGGCTTTGAGCTTGTGAGTTTTTCTTTTTTAACTATAGGCATATTTATTATCACTAGTCGTTATGTTATATGCATTATATGTAATTTTATATATTAAATATTTTATATTTATTAAAAAATTATAAAAATAAATATTACATTACATAAAATATGGTAAATAAATAGTCCATATATCTCTCTATATAGAAATAAAAAAATACTAATTAAAAAATTAATATAATCAGAATATAAGTTAACAATGTATTATAAGACCCTTTAAAGATATAAGAAACTAACAAAATCATTTTGAGTAATTTGACCAAAACTTTGATTTAAATTTATGAAAAACTATTATCTTGCCAACTAAATAAAAAAAAACCTAAGCATTATTTATTTTCCAAAAATAGCTTACGTGATTAATAGATTAAAATCAAAAGTTGTCACGAAATTTATATTAACATATGAGATTTAATTACCTGTAAACTCTAATTTTATAATTATTATTTGATAAAACATAACTACTTAAAAGTTTTACTCATAATCAATTATTAAAAGCGTTATCTAAAATATTGTAATTATTATTTTTTTCTAAAAAGTTAAATGATATTAATATTTATAATATAAAATCATAAATAAGAATAAAATAATCTTATTACTACTTATAATATAATGTAATTTAAAATATTTATATTATAAAAAAAAAACTTATTTATTTATAAAATTTTATATATTGAAAATAAAGTTGCATGTTATATAAATAATCAAAATTTTCATTAACATTTAAATTGATATAACTTTTTTCTTTTGACATCCATATAAATTTTAACTTTTTTATTATTTATCAAATAAATTTAATTTATCCAACGCCATTCAATAGAATTAAAATTCTTATTTACAAATGTGATGAATCTTATTATCCAATAAATTCGTTTAACCAAATAATTCAACATAATTATAATTTTTATTTATAATTATGATAAATCTTATTAATAATAAAAAAACTTAAAATGATAAAATTAGTAATATAATTAATAACAATGTGTATTTTAATATGTCTAAAAGATTATTTATATTCGTGCTTTTATATATACTAGTTCTTATGTTATGTATGCTATACATGATATCATACATTTGTTATTTTTAATTTGTTAAATGATGCATTTAAATAATTTTTATAACTCCATAAGTAATGATTCTCAATTAATAAAAAAAAGGAAACTATAAAAACCATATTTATTATCCTGTTTTTTCTTCCCCATGCATGGCCATGACTACCATAGTAAGGGTATGAATTTATCTGAGATTGAAAAAGTAACAGAAAAACATAAGCTTTGCAATCCACATAAGTAAGTTTATAAAAATACAATAACTCAATTCAAAGATATTAAATTCAAAAAAAAAGTTAAAAAGGGAAAATTGAGGGACACAATTAA
>JBBYHM010000013.1:7157878-7171487 GCA_038381775.1 Adansonia rubrostipa
TTTCTTTCTTTCTTTCTTTCTTTTTAACGCATTTTCTTGATACGTATATCTGGTGGTTCTTTGTTCCTTGTTGCATGGCTTGTGGGTTTTGTGGCTTCAATAACTCGGTCGGATCCAAACTGTGTCGTAGACCAGTACCTTTTTTTTTTCTCCTTTGTGATTGAACAACACAGGCAATGTTCCTTATGTCTTTGGTACTTCGAAGTTTGTGCTCTACACATTGGCAGGCAGCGTACAACTAAAATTTTTGCAGTTTCTTTTAAGAATTTGAATGTTTTTAACAAAGCAAACAAATTTATCTGTTTTGAACCTTCAGTTTTTGCAGACATGATCAAAATCCCACATAATCGTTTCCCTATCTTCTACATCGAGAAATTCATCCACCTCAATTTCACACACCTCAACTTCGGGATGTGATCCAAATTGGGGTTGAGCTCAGGAATCTCTTTCGCTTCCTGTATGAGAATTTATTTATTTATTTATTTTTTACAAACATTTCAACAAATATAAATGTTACTCATTCATGTAATGTTAGAGTTCTATATATGAGGAAAAACACTCACTTTTCTCAAGACTCCAAAATTTGAATTGGGATTCTAATTGTTTTTGTACTGGCAAGATTTTGGTTTTCGCTTAATTTCCTTTTATTTTGGATAATTCCACCACTCGCTAGTTTTGGCTTGATTTCATATAACTTAATTTTGCTATTATAGTTTTGTTGGCTTCTATTGATGATTTTCTTTGCTGAATTGTGTTTAGATGCATATGTGGGGGCATGGATCTCAGTATAGGAAAGGGCCTGAATCACTGAGAGGAACCCAACCAACCGGAATGTTAAGACTTCCTTGCTATTGTTGTGCACCAGGGTGCAGGAACAACATCGATCATCCGAGAGCAAAGCCGCTCAAAGACTTCAGAACGCTGCAAACACATTACAAGAGGAAGCATGGGATCAAGCCTTTCATGTGCAGGAAATGTGGCAAGGCATTTGCCGTGAGAGGGGACTGGAGAACCCATGAGAAGAACTGTGGGAAGCTTTGGTATTGCATTTGCGGCTCCGATTTCAAGCACAAAAGATCTCTTAAAGACCACATAAAGGCTTTTGGGAATGGCCATGCAGCTTATGGCATCGATGGCTTGGAAGAAGATGATGAGCCTTCATCTGAAGTGGAACAAGATAATGACTCCATGCAGTGATTGAATAAATTGAAAAAAAAAAAATTAAAAGGGTATGAACTGAAGGAATGGTTAATTAATCTCTAAATATAATGCTTTATTTTCCAGGATTCCAAAGTAAGAACTTTATATATAAGAATCAATTTACTTGGGGAAGCCCCTTTTTTCCTCCTTTTTATTGTTATAGTTTCCTTAGCAGTTTCCTTATTAATGTAGGGTCCCTTAACATCCATGTTAGGATAAGTCCATGTTTATATACCCATTTCCCTTTAAATTGATTATTTCAGTGGTTTCTTTCCCTTTGCATTGTGCTTTTAAACCTTCTTCATGGTGAATAATCATACACTGTTTGAACTATTACTCACCAAAATGGAAAACAAAAGCTGAAACTAAAGACCCTTGTTGGAAATAAGCATATTATTGATGCATTAGACGATAATTATGATATACGCATTGAAAAAGAAGATAATGGAAAATCTATTTTTTATATGATAATGAAAATGTTTCACATGGAAAACTAGTGCATGCAGATATTTCTCCTGAGCCCTGTTAATTGCTTAAAGCATATATAATCTACTTCCGTTTTGATTTTAATGATATTTCATGAATGATGAAAAGGATTTGTGGGTTTTTTTTTTTTGGGTATAATGCCAATATATCATTTTTTCCATGGAAATTAATCTATTTCTTCTCTTTTCTACCACTTTTAACCATTGAAAATCTTATGATTTAAGAAAGTCGAGTGCAAAAGCATTCACCATATTTATGCACATACATACAAATGTAAGTATATATATATATATATACATATATACACAAAAACACAGATTATGTATATTTTATATATAGGTGTGTGATTGAGAGAGAGAAGGGGGGGCTGAATCACAAGAAGATAGTGCACATCATGAAAAGGAAACTGTCATTGATGTCATAGCCTAGCTACTTGGAAAGATTGAGTGAAAGACCTTTGACAAAACATGGATGGATATATATATATATATATATTATTTGGGTTCAATTTTCTGTAGTTTAGTTTGTTAAGGGAATAAATTAAAGTTAAAAAGGAAAAAAATAAAAAAGAGATTATATCATTGTAGAGAAGCTTTTTGGAAATAAGAGATGACCACTTCCGCTAATTCTCACTTTTAGAGGATGAAAATATAGAGATATAGATGCATGGATAATAGCTGTGGGGTTTTCTTTTCTGACTTTGTAGCTTTAATAATTCAAGGTTTTCCATTTTTTTTTTTTCATTTTAAGATCCTCATATGAGTCTTCGCCACTCCCGCGAGTCTCACAAAATGGGGTAGAAGTGAGAAGGGATATATGTGTGTGTGTGTGTGTAATATATATATATATATATATATATATATATATATATATAAAAGCAAGCTGATGGTCACTGGATAGCAAGAGAGGTGAGTACATTTTGTTCCAAATGTAGTTGAGATAGGCTTTTCATATCCTGCAAATAAATCAGCTTTTTGAGAGGTGCATATGATGCCCCTTTTGCTTTGGTTAGTGGAGAGATATGTTTGTTGATGGATGGAACATATGCCTTATTAGAGATTCACTATTACTTGGAAATTTCAAACCAAATGATTAGCTTTTAGCAGAGACATATAGAGGAAGGGGTAAAAATACAAGAAGATCCTGTTAACCAATATTTATAAATATGAGTTAAGAATTATTTTATAATCATTTTAAATTTTTTTTTACATTTTACTGAATTTTCGAAATATAAGTTAGTTGCACTTTTTTTATAAATATTATTTTAATCCGTATATAATAATTTTTTACAACATTTTCCAACAATTCCCGACATAATATGGGAATGGGAGGGGAGGGGAGGGGAGGAGAGGAGAGTGAGGATACAATAGAAATTAAGATAGGTATAGGAGCAACACATACATAGTACTACATACTACTGCTACTAGTAGTTTAAAAGTATATAAGATGTTAATAAGATTGGGATTGGAAGGGACGGAAGTGGAAAGGATCTTGTTGGCAGCTTTCTTTAGAAAGAGAAAGGGCAAACGGCATGGGCAAAGGGGTTGAGTATAAGGGCCAAAAACTGAAACAGTGTGGAGCCCCAAGCTCTGTTGGTTGGGCAAATCTGCAGCATTATACAGTTTATACACTGATGCCCCCTACAGCGCATACACACACCCTCTTCTGATGGATTTTACTGTTCCATGAAACGACATTTCAATCAGTCTTTGACCATCTCCCATCCCTCTCCTCCCTCTCTCTCTCTCTCTCTCTCTCTCTCTCTCTCTCTCTCTCTCAAATACAGGCTTTGAAAAAAAATCCAAGAGCCTCCTGCAAATTGCTGTTATATATGCAATATTTGCAAGTGTATCCCCAGAACAATAATGATAATGAAGAATTCTATGAGCGGAAAATAGAAAAGCTAGGGGACAAAATTTAGTGATCTTCCCTTTCTTTGTAGACAATTTTTTTGCATAATAAAAACCCCTCCAACAAAGAAAATCCACAAAGTTAATTGGCCACATTGTCAGTTCATGGCCCTGGGGACTTACCGATTCCTCTTTCTGCTGTTATGCAAGACTCTGGCAATGGCAATCGTATATTTTGTTTTATTATAATTATATTTTAATTATTTTATATTTATATAACTATTAATATATTAATAATTTATATTATATAAATTTTAAAATATTTTTATATTCATATTATATTATAATTATTTTTTATATAATATTTATGTATTTATGTAATTATACCTAGTTTTAACCTACGGTATTAACTACTAAGAAATTCAGAGCCAACTGGCATTTATTGACATTAAATAACTTACCCTTTTGCAGGGTCGATCAGTTCTACCACAACTTGACCCCTCCTTGGGGCCATTCTTATTCCCATTAGGCAACTGATTTTTCCGCCTCTCTCTCTACATACATATGAGCGTTATCACCTTCTAAATTATTATTATTTTGTTTTTATTATCGCAGTGTCACCGTTCACACTAATCCATTTGAATTTTGAACTCACAATTTTGAACACTTATATATCCCATCGATTTTTAATACACAGATATTTGAGATTCAATTCTTCCTTTTGGAGACGGTGATATACAAGGATTCTACTCTACAGTTTCAATGGAAAAGGAATAACTTTTTAGACAAAAATAAAGTACCTAAGTACTTATATACGTATTAACCTATGCATGCATGTACGTGCATGATGATCTGTCAAGAATCATGGCAATTCCAGAATGAAAAAAAAAAGTTTTTTATGGGTCTAACCCTGAGATAGTTCTTCAACATCTTTGAATTTTCCTTAACAATAAAAAGAGAATAAAAAAGGCAGAATTTTCTTTAATAATAACGAAGCTCATTATTCCTCTCTTTTTTTCCCCTTCCAGTCTAACAGTTGAACACAGCCCTTACTGCTTGAAATCCCAAGGCAACCCATCTTAATGTATTCTTATTCTGATATTTTCCCATTATCTAAGCTGTTTTTTCAACAATTTTTTTTTTAATATTTATACTGCATTTTCCCATGACCTTGTCAAGGAGACCAAGCATCTTACATATAAAAGAATATATATAATGTATAAATAAATTTTATTTTATTTCTGTCTTGTATTCATATTCCAATACACAAAGTAGACAGCTTTGTCTCCCGGCCCTTTGGCCCGAATCACTACCTTTTCCAGCAAACTCTTTTTTTAAAAAAAAAAAAAATCAGATACCAATATCCTTCTCTCAATATTTTACAAAGATATTACTATTGTTATTATAAGTGCCCCCCCCCCCCACCTTCTTCTTTTCTTGAAATTCAAGGTATATTACGACAAAAATACCATGTTTTCTTCTGTAATTAGCATGAAATCCAGGGAAATTTTTGCATAATTAATTTGCAGATGATCTACATATTATTATTCTTTTAAGTGGTCCTCTTAAATTATTTTTCAGCAAGTGCTGATGCATCACCTCAAACAATAAAAATTTTACTTTGGCTTAGTTAGAACACTTCATTATTTTGTTTGTTATCATAAAAGACAAAATTAAATATCATTATTCGGCAAAGCACAAATTTAATCACTTTAGCCATAAAAAGAAAATCATGGAAGGAATACAAATAAAAACAAAGTACTTTTTTTACAATTATTATTCAAATCAAATGCTAGCATAAATCAGGATGAATTGTGGAAGGTGACGCATGTCATTATATATATACACACACACACACACATACATAAAGTTATGGGCACCAAAGAGCTAATGAAATTCACTTGTTTTTCAGTGAAATGATGAGCAATGTACCCATAAAAACCATATGACCCTAAAAATATTATATGGACCAAACTGCAAGAAAGGGAATTTTGAGGTAGGTCTGACCCTCAGAGTATATGAGACAACTTTGTTGGATAGGCCCCAAAAGCAAAAGGAAAAGGAGAAGAAATAATCTTGACTCATAATTAATCAAACTCACCTTTGAAAAAGGAAGAAAATAAAATAAAATGATAGATAAAATTATAAAAAGAAAAGAAAAAAATTATAACAAGAATAAATTTTAAAAAAATCCCTCTTTTGGAAACTAGCTAGAGATATATGATCTCTTTATGCCATGATCATTATCCATGACCAAATTGCTTTTCTTTGATTTTTTTTGGCTAAATTTTAATTTCTTTGGGGTGAAGGAGATTCTCCAAGTTGTGGGTATTTTGCATTTTGTAGCTATGATTAGAATAGGGGAATATAGAGCAAAAAACTTGAGGGAGAAGAAATGGGAGAGAGCAACGCATATACTTGGAAACATAAATAAAACATAGAAAAACAGCATGATAAAAGAAGGGAAAAGAAAAGGAATTTAAAGAGAGAAAAGAAAGGGCATATCAAGGCTTTTGTTTCTGCTCATCTTTAGGTCAAGAGAAAAAGGTAAGTTTGATGTTGGTTCATGCCAATCAAATCAAAATCAAAATGGCGGTATTATCCGATTTATTTTTGATAGATCCTACAATTTTAAACTCAATGAAATTACATTCTAAAATATAAATATTACATGAATAAATAAATTTATTAAAATTTATATATTATTAATTATTAATTTATCAAAATTTATATAATATAATATTTTAAAGCCTAATTTTAACACGTAAAATAAAATAAAAACAATACAAACACTTAAAAATTAAATTGGATTTTCGGTTGTTTTAATATTTTAATGAAATACTATTTTGTTTAGACAAGTAAAATAAAAGGATGTAGGTCGAGAGAGAAGATACTACTTCCTAGAAATATATCTATTTATAAATCTGATTAACAAGTACTTATAAATATTGATTAAAATTTTTTTATTTATTACTTCAGGAAAATTTTTGCATTTAAAACATTATTTTATAGAATTCAAAAAAAATAATATATTAATTATATTTTATTTATATATATATGTCAATTTAACCAATATCACTAAGCACCGTTTAACATTTCTTTTATATAAAATATCTTTAACTAAAATAATAATAAAAAATCCTAGGGAGAGATAGCAGTGCACTCATTAAGGATCAAATCCACACGGACTAAACCTCAAAAAGTGCATCCAGAATTATGGAGATTCCATCCCATGCAATTTTTCAACTTGTTAGCAGAATAATATTTTTCTTTATTTTTTTAATCCAAAGTATACTCTCATTTTTTTTTCCTTTTTGTGATTAATAATAGCTCTACTTTGATAATGTTCTATAAAGCATGCTTGTCAATTTTCATATTAAAATACATAAGTTTTTAAAACCTAAATATTTGATGCCGCCTACTTTATCAAATCAGGCTGCCTTCTTATAGAATATATTAGAAAAATGAATTATTACATATCAAAGTATTGAGAGGATGGTCATCTAGGAACTATCCTCTTATATAATTTTTTTTTTAAAAAAATAGATTAAATACATAAATAAATAATTAATATAATTGGTTATGCTTTGGCCATTAAGATATTCCAAGTATTTAGGTTTAAACCACGCTTAGAGCTCCTTGGGTAGTTGCTAAATTTGAATTAATGTACATATTTTATGAGTATTTATGCATCTTGTCATGATTTAAAAGATTCATAAACATAGTTACCATGGATTTTATGTTTCAAAAATATTTACAAGGAAAGATTGAAAAAGTAAATTTTGAAAGAAAACTTGGCTTACTAGTGGAATTACAACTCCTTGTAGTTTGGGAAAATTGTTTCTAAAGAGTGAGACATACTAATGGTCAATAAATCTCCTTTTACTTAATTTGTTAGCTAATCTTTCAATTAAATAAATTTGAAGATCTCAAACTTTTTACCGACACAGCAACTTTTACTTATTATCTAGAAATATGTATATAAACAAAAGGCTCGAAATCACTACATGCAATCCAAATTAATTTATTATTATTATTATTATTATTATTATTATTATTATTATTATTATTATTGGGAGAGTGTTTAGTTGCATGTGATAATAAATATTCAAAATATGATAGTTAATTATTAACTATGTCAGAAAAATTTATCAATAAAAAATTGTCAGAAAAACCCTTTTTTTCTTTTTTGGAAAATAAGAGAAAAATAACAATGTTGAATTAAAAATTTCTACCCTGATAATTTTACTTTTTACCCAACTCTATGTAGAAAGATTCATAATTCTTTTTTCCTTTTGCTTTGAGGCGGCCATGATTAAATTATACATAGATAGTAGGACCCGTGAAAAAAATGACACTTATTACCTACATAATTTTATCTTTCCCCAAAAAAAAAAAAATTCACCAAAAATATAAAGAGGGAAACTTTTCTTTGAAAAAAGACACTTTCACCATCTTCCTAGAAGGATCCTATCCTTGGAATGAATTCATATATCAAAATCAAAAAAGAGAAAAGGAAATGTGAAAAGAAAAATGAGACATTTTCTCTTTTTATTGTGGTAAAGGTAACAAGAAAAGCAAATGTTGGGTACTAGTGTGTGTAAAGAAGATATTCAGGTAGAATTCTTTCATTAAATCATAATTAAAAAATTTAAAAATTTATGAAAAGAGATTAGATCCCATTGCTAAAATTAAAACTCCAACATTCTATCAACAGGTCGCATAACAATTATTAGTGATGGAACCCAAAGTTAAAACTAGGGGCAATCATTATTAAGGATGGCAAAAAAGCGAATTCAGAGGTAAGGGTAAGTATTGCCTTATCCACATCCACCTCACTCTTACATCAATATTAAAAAATTCTACATTTAATGATGTTGATTACATCTATAATCACACCACTTCACATTGTTCCACTCTACTTTTTATTAATTATTTTAATTTAATATTGTAAAAAAATATATTATAATGTATTCATAAATATAACTTTGGTATGCCTAATTTTTAGTATACATTATTTATAAATCTATAATATATATAAAAGCATGAATAGAAAGAATCTTTTGAACAAGCAATAATAATATTTTATAATTATATTATATTATAAGATTATGATTATATTTAAAAAAAATTTATCCAAATATCCGATTAAAATAAGATAATGTCAATTTCATTTGTTTAAATTTATTCATTGGTTAATTTATATAACTCTTAGGTTACCAATGAAAACTAGCATTTTGTTTTATACCATTATTGTGATAGCTAATAAGGTCTTGGCTTCGTTGTAACGAAGAGGTCCCGGAACTAAGTTTAAGTCTCACCATGTGTGAGATTAATCTAACTTTACATTGGATTTGTTCATTTATATTTTGATTGATTAGTTTGTATTTACTCAATTATACTCTTATTGATTATTTTGTTTGACTATGTAATTTAGTGATTTCTTATATATGGATGTAATGTTTTACTATGATTGTAACTTCTCGTTTAGTTCTAATTTCCAAAGAAAAAAGTTAATATGCTAATTAGTAAGTTTGATATTATTTCTAATTTGTCTATTTTTTATTTTATTTGCTTTTTGTAGCTAACTAATTTGTTGATTATTTTGTTTTATTCTTTTAATCTATGTTGGCGTAAGTTTTTAATGAATATCTAATCAATTATAAATAAGAAACATATTCTCTTTATAATCAATACAAACTCCCCATATTCATATTGAATTACACTTTCACTCTAGTTACAATACTTATAGTCCTAACGTATTTCTCACTTAATTAGTAATATAGTTATATACCAATTAAAACTAGACTTCTCACTATAAAATAGGTACTTTAGCTGTTATTTTCACAAAACAAAAAATTTTGAGTGATACTTTGTTAAACATTTTTTTTTTGCCTTTTGAATGAGATTTCTTGCTTCTTTTTTATTTTTTTAGAATATTTTTTATTTCTCTTTCTCAACGGATTTCAGAATATTATAAATTCAATAACTTTAAAAAATTTTCTTTGACAACAAATGTTTTCACTCTTTTGTAAGTTTTTTTTTTTATTTTTTTAATACGGATTCTTGATTCTTTGTTTTTGTTTCTTCTTATTGTTATTAGATTTGATTTGGTCTAAGTAAATGTGGACATATTGCAAGTTCAATAGATTAAAAAAAAAAAAAAAAGAACTTACAAAAGTTTATGGCTATTAGTTAAGTTATTTTTTAAATTATTATCAATTAATTCATTATATAAATTATTATTTAATAAAAAAATAAACACGTAAAATTATTTGCAACGTATATGACATTAAAAACTAGAACATTGAAAGTATATATAAAAATTAATATACATATGATTTTATTACATATATCTAATATATATACACTAATATGTTAAAATTATAAAAATAATATATAAATATTTTAAAGAGTAAAACAATAATTATAAAAGGTGAGGTAGAGCAAAGCAAGTATTTACCAAAACTATCTTGATTTACCTGCTGCTACATATATATAAAAAAAAAAAAAACTCCATTCAAACAAACCGAGTTTTGTCATTCTAATCCTTATGCTAAAAAAGTATATAGTATATTTAAATTTAATTATTTTTAATATTTAAAAAATAAGCGTATTTTTGTAAAATAAAGTATTATTCTGCCTTTTAACTAGTTTTTATAATTAATAAAGTTATTATTAGAAATTATATTCATTATGAATTAATGACTAATTATACACTCCTATATGATTGTAGCGAAATTTATGTATACAGTGCATTATTGTACATATTAAAGTACATACATATATATATATATATATATATATATATATATAAAGTAAATTTGCATTTTTAGACGTTTCATGAATTGAAAAGTAGTAACCATATATGCTTAATTAGTTTTTTCAGCCGGCGCGATGCGCAAATTTTCAATTATATTTATATAATTTAAAATCTTTTAAAATTATTTTAATTTTAATTTTAATTTTAATTTTAATTTTATCCTAATAAAAATGTGCAAAATTTTATTAAACTACTATTTATAATTATTCAATTATAAATTTAGCATAATTATATCTTGTATATTTATAATTTGGTTGACTTATATATTTTTAAAAATATTAAATAACAAAACAAAAGATATAACTATATATAACACAATAATAGGAACCAAAGTGCAGAAAAGCTAGCATTCTAATAAAAGATATCAAAAAATTCAAAAAGAAAAAAAAGGGTTAATGTGAAAAATGTAATCAGAGATAAATTTGATACCATCCAATGTTTGGTTCCACCAAATGAAATGTCATTGGTTTGACAAAGCCAATGCAACTTGTTTTTACAACTTGACAAAGTCATTGGTTTGAGAAAGCCAATATAGGGGTAATGTCATAACCATTTGTCTTTGAGGTTATGTAATAGTCTGTCCAAATTGTTAAATTTGTGACAATTTTACCTCTCATTTTTTTTTTTTTTACTGTTTTAATCACCTAAGATACCATTAATCACTTTCGAAGTCTAGCAGACAATACTAGGGTCTTCTCCCACCTCACGATCAACACCATACATCTTCAGATGTGTTTTGTTTTTCACTTTTCACTAATTAATATATGTTTTCGTGTTAAGTTTTCGATTAATCTTGTTTATTAGGGTTTTGTAATTGAGGATAAAGTTTCAAATTTGAGGTAAATTTTAGGGCTTTGATTTTGCCGTTTATGTTTTCGGTTTTGACTTTGGGGTTTTAATTATGAATTTAGGGTTCTTTTCGTGATTTGATTCTTGATTAAATGGGCTATAACTTTCATTTTAGGGATATGAGTATGAGATCAATGCCTGTAGTTGGAATTTGGAAAGCTGTTTTAGAATATTTATATTGGGTAATCAAAGCTCAGTTCTATATCCCAATTTTAAACATTTATGGGATAAAAATCATGGGTAAATCGAGAATTTTACGAGTAATCAAAGTTGTTTCGGAATTTTTGGTGGTATGGGTTGAGGAATTTATGGGATAAAACTAAATTCTTTGGTAACAGAAGTAAGTTCTCATGTTTCATCTGATGCAATGTGCAGAAAAACTTAGACCAATGAGGAAGAAGCAGTTAAAGAAAGACAACTTCTAAGTTAAAGTTATTATATGATGAGGTATGTCGTGAATATATTTTCCTTACATGCTTTTCCTATTGATATTGGGTGTAATTTGAGTTTTAGGGTTCCATATTTGGAGGAAATGATGGATGCTTTGTTATATATAGATATGCAGCCTTGAATAACCTTTTGTATTTTGTGTTATGAAATAATTCTTGTGATGAACATTCTTGTCGGCTTTTCTATGTCTGACTGCTAGCCTGTTCCATCCTATTCCTCTAGACAATTTTGCTTATTTTGTTTATTGACAAATGGTTTTAAATGTAGTGTTGTTTTCAGACTTGAGACTTTAATTGTAGCATTATTTTGAGATTTAAATTGAAGTTTTAATTTTTTTTAGTATTTAAAAAAATATTTCATCCTTTATATATCGTAATTTTTTTAGCTAGTAATTAAATTTTCTATCAAAATATATTATATTGATTTAATAAATTAATAAATATGTTTAACTTAAAATTTTTTATCATTTTTATTTAAAAGATAATTTAATAAAAGACGCAAATTAAAAATCTTATATGCTTGTTAACTAATATAAAAATCTTATATTAAGACTTGTTAAACTAAGTACAGAGATGACATATTACTAAAAATATATCTCATCATCTTGTAAAACGAATCTCATTACTAAAAATAATAAAACATTATCTGAACTAAACTCCCTAAATGTCATAAAAATATATTGCAAGCACGACCATCTATGTAAGCAATGACTGTCAGCTCAGCATTTACCTTTTTATATTATTTATATATATGCAATGTACATAAATTTTTACTAAAATACAAAATAGAAGCAATAATCATGCAAGGAAATAACTTTAAAATTAGTTTAAAAAATTAAATTAAAATTAAATATATAAGTTAATTGATTCGTAAATAAAATATTACAGTCAAACTAACAGTTGTTTATGACATAAAGATTATAATTATTTGACTTACTCTATGTTTGAATTTAAGGGAGGTGAGGAGAAGAAAGCAGGGTAAATAGTTAACTTTTATTTTATTTGACTATCATTTAATTAAAAAAATACTAAGAATTCTCCTTTTCAGTCAAAATTCTTGTTTTTCGATTACTTCAAATTGAGATAAACAGAGAAAAAGATTAGACATTTTTTAAATGTGAAATGAGTTATACGTCATTATTATTTTTCATTCATTAATCCTTGACACAATCTTTATATCTTCTGCAACTCTTTCATCAACTATTTTTTTATCAATAACTTTGTCTTTCATAGTATTATAATTTATTCTTTGTGCTTGATTTTTTTTCTTTGTTATTACTTCATAAAGTATAGTAACAGAAGAAGAACACAACTAAACACGTAAACCTATAAGAAAATACTAATTTTTATACAAGTTTATAATTAATTTAATTTTATTAATAAATGTTTCCATTCTTGAATTTCATCATTATTTGATTAATTTTGAAAAAAAAAATAGTTTCTGTATAAAAAATAATTTCAACTATACATTCTTTTAGTGATTCATTATAAAAAAAATACTCTCTTTAATTGAAAACATTTTGCTTTAATTTTTTAAATTATTTAAAACGATTAATCGCAAGATTATTCACATTGTAAATAGGATATTTTATTTTGGAAGGGGTGTAATTGGAGCAAAGTAATTCAACGTATCCATTCTTTTAGACCTAATAATTTGTATTTATTTGTATTTATATATTTTTATCTGTTATAATCTTGTTTAAAGTATTATATACTTATATAAATTTTGATATATTAATAATTTATATTATTTATATTTTAAACTATTTGTACCATTATTTCGTATTCACATTATTTTTTTGTCTAATTATATTTTTATGCTATATTTTAATTATTTTTAACCATATCATATCCAAAGTTTCCACTTCCCAATCAAATGAAGGTAGTACTCAATCATTTCCTTTCCTACCTTTTACTCATTTTTTAGCCATCCAAATAATATATATATATAT
>JBBYHM010000013.1:7190114-7211446 GCA_038381775.1 Adansonia rubrostipa
TACATAATTGCATGTATTTCTAAGAGATGATCTAGTTCTTACCCCTTGCTTAGGATCACCAATTATCTTACCTTTTTTGACATAAGTCAGCTCTTTAGGATGATTTCTTTCCCTTTCTACTTGAGTTGGCTTATGTAATTCTTTTTTTTTTGGATCTTCTTGATTTTGCATTGCTTGTCCTTACTCCTTATGTGATGCTTGTTCTTGGTAAATCTCTACATCATCATTATCAAAAGACACCTTTCTCAAGGTTGAGTTAGCTTTATCAAATATAACATGTATTAACTCTTCAACAACCAAGGTACTCTTATTAACCACTCTATAAGCTTTGGAATTTGTTGAATAACGAATAAAAATTCCTTCATCACTTTTTGCATCAAATTTACCAAGATTATCCTTTCTAATATTTAGTAAAAAACATTTACATCCAAAAAAATAAAAATAGCTAATGTTAGGTGTTCTTCCTTTAAAAAGTTCATATGGAGTTTTCTTTAGGTTTGGCCTAACCATAGCTCTATGTATAATATAGCAAGAAGTGTTAATGGCTTCTGCCCAAAAATATCTTGGTAAATTGTTTTCACAAAGCATGGTTCTAGTCATTTCTTCCAAGGTTCTATTTTTTCTTTCAACAATTCCCTTTTGTTAAGGAGTTCTAGGTGCTGAGAAATTATGGCTAGTGCCATTTTCATTACAAAATTTATCAAAACCAATATTTTTAATTTTTTTTCCATGATCACTTCTTACACTTGAAATAGAATAACCTTTTTTATTTTGGATAATTTTGCAAAAAGTAATTAATTTTTGTAAGGCTTTATCTTTAGAGCTTAAAAAGAGAACCCAAGTAAACCTAGAGTAATCATCTACAATAACAAATCCGTATTGTTTACCTCCTAAGCTTAATGTCCTAGTAAGACTAAAAAGATCAACATGAATAAGTTGTAATACTATATTAGTTGAAACAATATTAATTGGCTTGAATGAAGCTCTTCTATATTTCCCTTGAACACATGCATCACATATTCTATCATTATCAAATTTCATTTCTGGCAATCCAAAAACAAAGTCTTTTCTAGATAGTTTAGAAATTAAATTCATACTAGCATGTCCTAATCTTTTATGCCACAACTAAGGCAAGTCATTATTGTTAGCAATGAAACAAACATTTTGAGAAGATAAGTCATCTAGATTTATAACATAAACATTTTATTCTCTTTGTCCTATGAAAACAATTTTATTTGTCTTAACATCATTGACTTGACAATTCATTGATTCAAAAATAACTTTCATGCCTTTATCACATAATTGACTAATACTAAGGAGATTATATTTGAGACCTTTGACAAATAGAACATTTTCAATGTTGGATGAAGAGTTGTTACCTATGGTTCCAATACCTTTAATTTATCCTTTCAGTTATCACTAAAAGTAATACTTCCTCCATCCTTAGGTCTTAGCTCCATGAATTGATTTTTATCACCGATCATGTATCTTGAGCATCCACTATCAAGGTACCAAGAATTCCCTTTTGTTGAATTTACCTTGAAGTAATGCTCTTCTTCCTTGGGCTTATCATGAGCCATGAAACATAGGTTGGCCACCTTCTCATCATCATTATCGGATGTGTTACTATCACTCCATGTGGCTACCATAACCTTCTTCTTTTGCTTCTTTGGTTTTGATTTCTTTCACATTAGACATTCAAATTTAATGGGTCCCAGTTTCTTGCATTCATAACAAATGATTTATTCTTTCTCTTTTTTGCTTAAGTTTTCTTTCATCATTTTTTTCTAGGAGGTCTTCTTACTTTTTTATTCTCATGAATTTGTTGAATCTTTTTTTTAACATGGCCATTTCTTCATCTTTTTCAACCTCATCAGCATCATCATCACTAGGAGTGGTTGTTTTGAAGGTAACACTTAGCTTATTTGGTGGCTTTTGTCCATGGCTGATCTTCATCTCATAGGTTAGAATAGAACCTATGAGTTTATCCAAGAAGAGTGTGTTGGGATCTTTGGATTCTTCAATTACTATCACTTTTCCTTCCCAAGACTTGGGAAGACTATTGAGTAGCTTCTTCACCTTTCTTTATTTGGATAGGTCTTTCCGAGTGCCTTCAACCCATTGATAATGTCCGTAAACCTATCGACATTTCCTTGATGGTTTCATCTACCTTCATCTTAAACAATTCATAGTCAAGTGTAAGCATGCTTATTTTGGATTCCTTGACTTGAATTGTTCCTTCATGTGTGGTAGCTAACTTATCCCATACTTGCTTGGCATTATCACATAATGAGACTCTATTCTATTCAGTTTGACCAAGAGCATAAAATAATGTGTGCATGACTTTGGCATTTAATTGTGCCATTTTGGTGTCTTGTTCATCCCATTCTTCTTCTTTCTTTGGAACAACACAATCTTCAACTCTCTTTTTAGGGATAAGTGGTCCATTAACGATGATCTTCCATACTTTATAGTCATTTGTTTAGATAAAGAGCCTCATCCTTATCTTCCAATGTGAGTAGTTGTCACCATTAAAGAGTAAAGGTCTTAAGATGGAATGTCCATCAAGTCCTATAGCATTTGCATTTGTCTCAAATGCCATGGTACAAACTTCATCTTGGCTTTTCAACTCTTATGGGCTTCTTGAGGCTTTAAGCACCATATTTGCATTCTCCATTTTTTAGCTATCAAGGATCTTTTTTCAAGCTTGTGAGACCTATAATAGAGACCAAAGCTCTGATGCCAATTGTTAGCTCAAGGAAAAGATTAAACCAAGAGGGGGTGAGTTGGTTCTTACAAAAAAAAACTTGATAAATTTGAATTAAATTGAAAACAAAAATAAGTTAAGGGTAAGAAAAAACAAACAATCAATGTATAGAGGTTCGATCCTTGAACTTGGCACCTACGTCCTCTATTCTTAATACTTTCTTACCAAGGTGATTCCCATAATTCACTAAACAAATTACCTTTAAGGCTAAAGTATAACCTTACACCACTATTTTTTAAGGCTTAGATAGAACCTTTCAATCCATTTGAGAATTCTACCCTAAATTCTCAAATATTTTTACTCACTTTCACACAACCTCTTTTATGATCTGAATGAAGTATTTTGTAAACAAATCGAACCTCTAGTAGGTAGATGTTTGCTGGAATTTAAGTACAAGTACAAGGTGAATGAGATACAAATAGACTTGAAAGATTATAAATTTGATATAAGTAAAAATGAAGAATTTGAAGATCTTTGAGCTTTTGTTGTTCAATGCTTCAATGATTTTTTTTGTATCTCCGCATCTTCAGCTGTTGGGAGCCTCTATGTATAGCTTGAAATTGATTCATAGACGTTGGGCATTTAATGTGGTGGTTGGAGAGTTGTTGTAGCCTTCATAAATGCTTGTTTCCATTCAGACCCGTGCTATAGTATCAATACAATACCAATAGTATCGATGCATGAATAAAAAAAGTGACCGTTACAGCTTGTTGTATCGATACAGAGAACTAAGTATCGATACCAAGCAAGCTATATTGATACAGATACACTTGTATCGATATATTTGAGGGTTTTAGCCAAACTTTGGTTACTGCCAAGCCTTAAATCGATACATATGGGGTGAGTATCGATACTCACTGCAATGTATCGATACATGCTTAAGAGTATCGATACAAATGAGGGTTTTAAGCATAGTATCGATTCATTTGTTCTTTGTATCGGTACATACGTTTAAGATCCTTTGTAAAACAATTTTTCTTGACTAAAACATATCTAATAATTATTCTAAGGATAAATACAAATTTTGGAACATATATTTTGGATAAAATACAAACTTAATACTTTTCAAAATGTTTTTCAATTTTAACAGAAATACCAAGTTAAGTATAAATTAATTTAGCGTAAGTTGTTTGTTATGTCAAAATTGAATTCAAAGTTAACAATATTAAGTGAGGCTTAGGTGATGATTTGTGCCACGGTGTAAGAACCAATAAATCTTGAGCTATGACCTCTCATATTTTGTTGTTCTTGGTGTTTTTTCTTAAAAGTTTTGTAAAAACCAAGTTTCCATTAAGAATATTTGTTTTTCAAATGTTTTATGTTGATTTTCTTAGTTTCATTTAAGTTTTCATCATGTGTTTTTTTTTTTCCATATTTTGATTATGCCTTTACTTTATGTTATCTATTTTTCATGATTGGTATGATACATGCATTTTATGGTATTTTCATGCATTATTGTTAAGATTTACATGTCCATGCCTTTTCCATGAATATATTGTGATTATGGCAACATTATCATGCATATTAGTAAATCATATATGTTCATGCTAATGTGATGTTTTGAAAGTAAAAAGCATGTATAATACCATGTTAGTATGATTATTGGTGCAAAGTGATGTTTAGATACGAATTTAGAAGTGTTGAAAGTTTCTATGTTTATGTTAAAGGGATGTTTACAAATTTTCCCATAATGATTCCATGCATATTAGGAACTTATATGACATTTCATGCATTTTAATGTCATGTAGTCATTTTTCATGATTTAGGAACTTTATGTCATTTCATGTATTTCAATGTCATTTAGTCCAGTTTCCATGATTTGAGGACTTGGATACTATTTTATGAATTTTGATATCATTTAGGTCGCTTACTATTATCTAGAAGCTTTGGTAAATTTTTTGTATTTTGAGGTCATTTAGGTCATTTTCATAATCAATGGACTTTCATGAACGTCCATGTATTTTAGATATTTAAGTCATTTTCCACGATTTATGAATTTTTATACAAAATCAATTCCCATGATTTGAAAACTATTCCATGATGTCCTTATATGTTAGATCCATTTAAATTATTTTCTATAATCAAATGATCATTTTACAATTTCACGCATGTACTTTGGAGTCAATATGCTATTAATTTTAACATATTTATATATTAATTATAATATAATATTTTTTCAAAAAATCTAAGATAATATACCTAAGTTAAAATAGTCCATAAGTGTGCTTTTAGCATATAAAAGTCACATCATTAATTATTTTAAACAAAGAAATATCATTTTTTAAACAAATAAATCAAAATTTTCAATTCTCTAAAAAAATAAAACTTTCTTATTCATCTAGGTTCTCTAGAGGGTGTGAAAAAGAATTCTAATTTCTAAAATTGATTAAAAGGTGATTTACTGGAAACCAATATATAATATTAATTTTAAATATTGCAAAATATGGGAATTGTAATTAAGTATTGAAAAACTAAATTCAATTTTAATCTAGATTTAGTATGTGGTTAATAGCTACCATTGTACCAGTGTTTCAGAAGGGACGTGCCTCACTATACGCGTAATCAATTCCCAAACCCTTTTCATACTACTATCTAGTTAAACACGTAGACTTTAAAGTTTGTTTATGAGGGTTTCATAACCCCCAAAAGATAAACTTTGATAGATGACCAATCTCACTTAGCAAAAACAGATTGGTGACAACTCCAAGTCTTTTGATTTTTTTTGTAACAACCATTTAGAGTTAAGTCAGATGAGTGATTCAATCTAAAAATTAGGTCTTGTTCCAACACAGGAAAATAAATTTAAAAAATTTATTCATTTAAGTCTAATGTGTCAGATTTGTGTTTGGACATTACGGTAGCTTAGCGACTCCATTAGAGACTTTAGAAAGTTAGGTCCATAATTAATCACATGTTATCCAATATCTTGATTAATTGGTTCTAATCGATATTTAATTATAATTCCCTTAATTTTCTTAGGTAATAATTCATGCACTATTATTAGTATCATTTGATTTATTAATTTTTTCTTGTTATTTATTTTCTTGTTATAATATTCAGTTATTATTTAAGCATTTTGCATATGGGTTGTAGAATAGGTTATTAAAGTTTTATTAATTCCCCCCACATATAATGTACACAAAAATATGCATTACATTCTCCTTCAGTGTATACAAGGGGGCATAAGTGATCTGATATTTTAGGAGCGGTAAAGTAACACTGTTTTCTGAGGGGTTAGCCTTTGTCTAGGCTAGTGAAAAACTTAATGGGTGTAAGATCCTATGCTTTTCAAGTTGCTAGCCTTGTATAGACTTGGAAAATATTCCCATGCAAGTTTGTCCTTTTGGACTTGAGTGCCTTGTTTGTTCTTAGATGCTTTAGATTCCACCATCGAAGACTCATAAAAATGCATATGCATGTAAAATGATACACATGATAAGATTAACAATAATGCAAATGCACATGACATTATGCAAATGCAAAGGTTAATAATGATGTAAATGCTAGTGAAAAGATACATATGTTGATGCTTAGATGCCAATATATGATGAGACATATGTTCATGAATGATGCATATGTAAATGAAAAATGATGCATGTGTTCATGAAAGGGATAAAGACCGAAATCTTGGTTGGTTATCCAAACTTCATTTAGCCTTTCTTATTGGTTAAATTTTCAATAAAAGGCACCCTGAACTTCTTACACTTTGAAAGAGATCATTCTCTTAAATCTCATACCATTTCCTTGGCTCGATGGTTTTTGAGCTTTTGTCAAAAAACTTATGCCTTAGTGTTTCATTTTTTATCCTCTCATTTAGGGAAAATATTTCATCCTAGCTTTTGTTCCCTCGATTAAAATAACACTTGCCTTTTTTTATGACATCATTTTATTAGGTTTCTCAAAATAATAGCTTTGTTAGAAAAGTTATTTTGCTTAAAATGCTAATTTAGTGAAAACCTTTAGGTTAAAAAACATTGCCTCAAAGCATATAATATTTAATTCTCTTGAAGAATGATGATTTTTTAATGGAAATTTCTAGAACGACAATTTGGCTTTTGCAAATTAGATTGAAAGGCATGATACAAGGAGAGCTTTGATTGGTTTAAGAATGCTTCCCAAAAGGTGAAATATATACCCCATTCTCCTAGGCTCCCGAATGGATTAGACTCTATAAAATATGAATTTATTAAGAACCAAACAATTTTAATATTCTCTTAAGTTTCCTACCTCAATTATATTGAAGATTAACTTGATAGATTCAGGACTTGTATGGTAAATTTGGAAAAGGTGAAAGATTTGATTTCTAGAGTTGATGCTTCCAAATAAGAGTCGATAGTTTAGGATGTTCAGGTTGGCACCAAGACTGGTTATAATAGGTTCAAGATTAGAAGGTCCATTTGGAAAAGTGAAAGCAAATGAGAGCTGACATTTTAGGATATTCGGGGATTTTTAGGTTTCCTTAAATTCTGTTAAAATGACTTCAAAAGATCTCAATTATCTCATGAGTGACATAGAAAAGTCTCTTATTTTGTTTTAAATTGCCTGTTTTTGGGTTTTCACCCTAGAGTTTCATTTTTTTTATTTTTCATTTTTTAAATTGCTTCATCATTATCTAAAAAAAACACTTAAAACCTATCCAAATGAGCAATTTCTTGAAAAATGAGCCCATCCGCTCAAATTGCCATACATGATCAAAATGGACTTTTTAAGGTATGTAACATAGGTCATGGTTTGAGGTTTAGAAAGAAAAGGGTATATAAACCTGAATCAAGTGTTTAAATGTGATCGGATTAAAGATCATTTTTTCCTATGAAAGGTTCATTCCTTATACTTTCTGGATTACTGCACCACTTTCATTTCCTTGTCTTTTCTTCTCTATTCATTTTTTTTTGCAGTTATTTTTTTCTTTTTTTTTAACTTATAATAAAGGGAATCTTAAACTTCAAAAGCTTGATCCATTTTCATTTAACCCATAATGTCAAGTATTTTTTGGAATCGTTGAATGGGATATCTATTCCTTATGTTTCTTAAAGATATCTTCTTTTTCCATACCCTAGCATGGATGGTGATCCTAGTTTAGGGTTGTAAAAGGAAAGAATTTATTAGGCTCAAATAGGTTGCCGAGCGAATAATTTTCCATATTTATGAAGGGATAATGAAAGAATCTCAAACACAACTATATGAGCTGAAGAGTCATTCTTTGAAAAAAGTTTTCAAAAATATTTTCAGTAACTTAATCACATAATGTTACATTCAATGTTCATTTTTCTATTTTTATCTTTTTTTCCCTAAAATTCATGCCTTAATGCCTTTTTCTCTCCATATTTATAGGTGAGTCTCTTTTTCGATTAAACATTAATGAGAAATTATGTAATACTGAGATCTAAGGTTGTCAAGAGCATTCTGTGTTCTCTTGCAAGAAGATTTCGGCCTTAGACCATAAGAAAAAGGTAGGAAGAAATATAGCTCAAAAAAGTTTTTAAGGGACACAGGATAATGTTGGTTATTTACTATACCCTAAGATACAAGTAGCCTCCAAGAAATAATTAAAAAGTTCATATTTTAGTTGCTAGAAAGGAAAAGTATAATTTTAACACAATCTTGGTGCCTATCCAAATTACCATAGTCAGGACACTTATTTGGTTTCCAAAAGAATCCATGAATTTGGGAAAACATGTCCTACACTCCTCGCCTAAGTTAAAGCTTTCATCTTTATAGTTGTTCTAGGGTAATCATAATTTGTGAAATTTAAAACTGGTCCCCTTAAGCACTAGGTCCTTTATATAGTCCCAATTTTTTCATGAATAACTCATTCCCATTTATGACCATTAACATTTTTAAGAATTTAAATTATTATGCTTTCTTTAAAAGATTTTCTTTTTTTTCTAAATTATTATTCTTAAGACTCATTACATTATTTTTTATTAAAATTTCCTAATTATGCCCTCTAATTTTATTTCTACCAAACATTTCAAAACATGCATGTTCATAAGAAAGATGTCAATCTAGAAAAAGGCTTTTCATCATGGAGCATTCTAAATGGGAATATGCCTACCGACCAATTTACAATTTGCCCAATGCCATCATGTGATGTTACATTTAGATATGAGTAACTTAGAGAGATAGTCCCATTATAATTCTCAGTCACAGTGCTTTGAATTTCAGGGGGATGATTAATTTGGACACCAAATCCTATTCTTCGACATTTATGGTTTCAAACTTATCAATGCTTTCAACTGCTTTAGCCTCTTTTCGATTAACTCTTACTAACATTGTTCTTTCCTAATTTACTTAACCGCATCATAGCTTTTCCAACTCAATTATGTTATCTATAAATAGCACCATTGGGTTAAATAGGGTTTATCCTATGTTCAGCTCTTTTCTCCATATGCCTGTTGCATCATGGCCATCGGATTCAAGTATGCCAAGGTAATCGTCTTAATTGGTGGCACTATTTATGGGCGTTTAGCCTAAAGAGCAGCATTTCTTACGTATGGCACCTCAACAGAGTAAGCCAACCTGCCCCTTATGTTTCCAAGCTCAATATTAATAGCTAATCCTTATGCATACTTTTTCCTTTAGACTAAATGGCCATTAATTCCATTATCTTGGTCAATAGATGTCTAAGCTCTTCCAGACCTTTCAGCATCATTTTCTTACTTTTCCTCAAGTTCATCGAAGCTCATAAGCAAATTATTCTCCATGCTTAACAGTGCTTAATAACTTTAATATCTTGGATTTAAAAGGAAAAGTTCCTTAGATAACCTTCATGTTCGAATAGAATCTCAATCTACCCCTAAATTCATGGGATGCATGGTATGAATAAATGTATGCATGCATGCGAGTGCAATTATGTCACGAATGCAGTGAACCAAGCTTACTGTTAAAAAAATTACTAAAAGAAAATCCAGAGTCTTATGGCGGCTTTTGGGAAAATGATTGATCTCATTACAAGCAATATAATGTGTATGCATTATTGTTTTCCTGGTTCATTCACAATGATAGCATGGTTCATGAAGAAATAGAACTAACATGAATGGGTGAATTTTGTCCGTAAATTTTAGCGAAGGTAATATGAAACCAATGGGTGAAGCTCTTCTCACACTCTTGCAATGCCACAGATTAAATTTGCAAACTGAAACAAAATAATGAGTGTAGAAACATGAAACTTGCCCCAAAATTCATGGCATTTTTGGGGTTAAAAAGATTGTCTATGGGAAATGATATTCGTATATTTTTTTATTGATTTACATGTCAAATCATGAAATAGAGATATTATGGAACCCTGTGAAAGAATAATCTTATTGCAAACTATGATGTTCTTCAGTTGTAGTTCGATTTATTGTTGACATCTGACGTCAATCAAACAGCATAATGGCTTGTCCCAATCAATAATTTATATTAATGAAGACCTTTCTCTACCCTAGGGCCAACATGTCAAAGGTGACATGATGCTCATACATTACGATCCCTTTATAAATGTTAGCTATTATTCAGATAAAACATTCTATCCTAACAATATTTGATGCCTTATTGAATTGCTACAAAATTTATGAAGTAAACAATGTTATCACAAGTAGTGGTGTCCATTCATTATAGCCTATTTGTTATGGATGTTAGCAGTCAATTGAATGGCATGATGGTTGACCTTGACAGCTTCAAGATGGTTAGCTACTTATGGGGCAATAAGTAAATATCAGAAGAGGTAATGTTCATTCTTTACCACTTGTCTAACACGTTCGATTTGCAAAGTAGTAGTGAAAAATAGGAAATGTTTCCTCAAGTGAACCTAATCTTCAAATTTCCTTCAAAGGTTCAATATGGTTTCACTAAGGTTAGCCTTTATGGTTCACTACATAAGGCTAGGTTTGACTTTAAGCACCAGCTCCTAAATCAGTCCTTGCCTATCACGAGTTTTTAGTGAAAAAAGGTTGATCCAAGTGGGCATATTTCCCCATTCCCATATGGAGGATCTTTACACAAGCGTAGGTAATTTATAACTCGCAAGGTATTGCTAGCCAATAGGGAGGATCATCATAAATGCATAGCTCATTTCCACCTAATTATTGGTATATGCTTTCCCCAAAAGTTTGGTAGACAGTCTAATGTATATACTGGTGCATAATGCGTGTAGGGAAGCAATAAATCTTTTATATTTACTCCAAATCTGAGGTTATATAAACACTCTTACAATTATATGAAAGTAAAAATAACAACATTAGTAATTAGAGAAATATCAAGATACTTAATAAAAATAATAATAACCAATGAAGGGATTATGGTTAAATATCGACCAAAACCAAAAAAAATTGAAACCTAGATAATATATGTTTAGTTATGGGTTTGAGTCTTTGTTTGTCCCTAATCGAGTCGCCAAAGTCATCATAACACGTTTGGGATGTGAATCCTAACATATTAAAGCAAGAAATATCTTATGTTTCAGAAAAAGATCATAGCCATTGGAAGAAATTGCTTGTTTGATCTTCTCCTATAGATACTACGAGATGGTTAGGAATTAAGAGTAACCACTGATCTTTTTGGGATCGGTGTAATAAAATACCTATTAAAATTGATCCTTTTAAATTTGGAAATTTGCTTTTTAAAAAGATTGATTTTAGTTTCTACATTGGAATCTAGAGAAAGACTAGGTTTGTGAGTTGATTACACATGGGGAAATATTAGACCACCATGATACCTGAAAACCGATACCATTTGATCATATATTATCCAAAATATGGTTTTCTTTGTCTTAAATTTCAACATTCAACCATTATCCCTATAAGATATTATATTGCATTTTAAAAATAAATAATTTGGAATTTCACTAAAAGATTTTCTAAGCTCTTCAAAGTTTCTTAGGACATAGAACCTTTACATTAGATATTTTCCAGATTTAATGTTTAAAAAAGATATTTTCAAGTTAAGAATAAACATCCTTCCCATCAAAACGACAAAATATTCGAAAATATCCTAACCCAAAAATATTGCTTTAATTTTAGAAAATAATGAAAATAATGAACAAAACAAATTCAGATTATATCTTGTGTCCAACATTGAGTATTTGAAAAGTATCTTAATAATGGTTTGAGACTAAATTAAACTCATAATGTAACTTAAAGAAAAAGTTTTGATAAAAATTAAACAAAGTTTGAAACTAAAGAGAAAAAGCATTTTTAAAGAAATTTCTAGAAAAGGTGTTAGAAAACTAAAACAATTGAAAATCACTAAAATTTCACTAATTATTACAAAATAGGATGTTTTTTAAAAATTTTTTTGAGAAAGGTTAAATGATGAAATTGAAAATAAAAAATAATTTGAAAAACAAGTTTAAATCATTTTCTTTTTTTTTTCTTTTGTGTAAGCAAGCTTCGTAAGGAGCTTTTAGGAATCTACCTTTCAATGTTCACATGCTTTTGGACTCTCAAAATGACACAACAAACACTTATTTCGAGGTATTCGAATGCCTTAAAAAAAACATAGGGATAAGATTCAAAAGTAGTTGACAATTTTCATTGATTTTCATTGGTTCCAAACTTTTATTTTCCCAATTCTAATAGATTCCAAAAGTTGTAAAAGAGATATCATTGGAAAGATAATATAACAAGGTTTCAAATAAAAAATTAAGAATTTTTTCAATTAAGTATAGGTTGTAGAGCACCCAAACAAGAAACAAAGAAAATTTTATAACTTGCTCAAACGAGCTTCAAATAGGATGTATTTTACATTATTGGAAAGATTATTCAATGTAGCTTAATCTAAAAAATTATAAAAATTTCAAAAAATCATTTATTAAAGAAAAAATGGGATGCTTTACATTTTGGTTTCTAGACATAGGAGACCCTAACAACACAAGAAGAAAAATTTTTTCCCAACTCAAACAATCTTGAAATCAAGCATACAACATCTTTATGGAAAGCTTATGCATTTTAGTTTATCAAAAAACTAATAAAATCATTTCATGGGTGAAAATATTTTTTCAACCAAACCTGATTATAAGTGTCAACAATTGGAATTGAAGAATAAACGTTTTTAGCTCTATGGACTCTTATTTGACTTTCAATGTCTGATCTTTGGACATTTGAATGTCCATGAGAATGAAATTAGGGCAAACAACATAAAATAAAGAAATGGACTTAAATGGACTAGAACTTGGCTCAACATCTACAACCAAAGGCAAAACTAAAATCATAAGCAGGACATTAGAATGTCTCGCTTTTCGTCGCTTCTCACTTCTTTCCTTGGAAGATTCCTTCTAAACACTCATGAGGCATTCCAATACCTCTTATTAGTGTTGGACAACATTTTTACACAATAACTAAGCTTCTAAACAAATTGTTAACCACTATGCCATAAGGCTTATTACAAAGTTTATTAACAATAAAGCTTGGAATCAATTTAATTAACAATTAAGTTTTGAAATAAAGTTTATGAACAATAAGGCTTATTAAAAAGTTGTATTATTAATAAAGTTTTGAAAACCTTTATTTTATAACCATGAAGCAGAACGAATCTAACCTAATTGTAATTCAATTTCCTAAAAAAATTTATGTGAAATTGTACTAAAAACATAGATCATAACTTGCTCATTAATTGAACAAGTTTAGACCTATCCCTTGGGGGTTCTTTTAACAAAAGCAATTTTCAGCACTAGTGAACAAGCATTTCATCAAATGCTTATCAATCTAAACTTCATATCATCACAAATCAAAGAAACATAAAAAGATCCATAACCTAAACACACATAGCCAATTCCAACACAAAGAAATACACATGCTTCAGCAAAAGTGCATCAATTTTAGATCACATTATAAAGCAAGTGATGAAATCATGAAAATATACAAGAGATCTCATTATTCCAAGTTGCCAAACCTTATTTAAATCATAACATCATGACCAAATGCCTTACAAGTAGAATCTAAGCTTATTTGAATATACTTTTGCAAGATCTAAGCTTAAATCACAAAGATAATGCAATGAAAGATGCAAAAAGATGGAATAAGCCTTGAATAAAATCAAAACTAAATACGAAAGAGCATGTCCGGATATGATCTAGAGAATTAGGATCAAAATAGCATGAATCAAGAAGCATATAAGATCTAGAATAAAATTACTAAAGAATAAATGAGAAATTATACCATTATAGCTTTTCATAGTAATTTTTATAGCCTTCCTCCCTAAGAAAATGGAGAGCATTGGTTTAATAAATCTGAAATTTTTTTGAATGGTTGTGCATATACAGAGTGGCTCCATTTATTTGGTATTGATAGATCAATTTGGTTGTCATGTTTCTATTAATCACCTTTGGGTGGTATTAGAGATGTCCTTTAACCAATTAACCCTATTCATTACCTTTAACGCCCTTTCGAACTAGTAAAAACCATGCACAAGAAGTCTTAAATGTCCTTGAGTTTGAAAAAAATTGCACCTAGACTTTAAGCATATTCTAGATTAATTTGGCCATGCAAGAAAAATTATCAATAATGTTGCTTTTTTTTTTCTCAATCCAATTGGCCTCATTGTGTTCGTATAAAGATTCTATTAGATGTTCTTTCTTGTCATTAAAATAACCTCTAACAATATCTTTTCAAAAAATAAAGGTTTTTTTTATCTCGGACATCTTAGATTAAGCTCTCAAAAATTCATTTTTTAGGGTTTTATCATGATCTAACCTTCTTTCCATGCTTAATTTTATAATGGTGTAATCAATTTTAAATCCTGAGTTTCTTAGTTCCACAAATTTAAAAGTCAACCTTTTCATCATATAATTAACTTGTACTATTGGCTTTGCCTAAAATTAACTTTTGACTTTTAGTTGACTTTTGGATGTGATTTTTAGATATGACCTTTTTTTACTACAAATGTTTTCAATCCTATCATCCTTAAATGACATATTGAACTCAATTTTTTGTGACCCGAGTCTTAGTTTTCCAAACTAACATTTTTTCCCTAAATTGTCCAACTAAAGCTCAAGTTCCCTTTTCTAATAAACTTGTACCTCTCAACCATTACAAGACCAAGGTTGGAACCTATAATTACCTATACTTCATCTGAGAAGGTTTGAAACAAGATATAACAACTAACTTAATGGAACAGAGTCAATTAGGGAGCTTGAGATGTCTATAATATACTTTCTTTAAAGGCAAAATATAAACTGCTTAAAAAGGAAATTGCTATCATATATGATGTGTGGTATAAGATTTGTGGAAGACAATTCAGTAGCATGGTGAACAAAGCTCGACAGTAAGCTATGCATGACGCTAAAAACATTTTTATCACTTATACAAAAATTTTTGGCCACACTGGTTGGGTGAAGAGAATTAAGCATGGTTAGTTGACAATGTATAGGTTAAAAATGAATAGAAAGGAAAAAGTATTGTTGCTCGAGTCAACCATCTCACTAAAAAAGAAAGGTTAATATCAAAACATGCATGTGGAATAGTGCCTATTATTCTTCATGAAAAAAAATGGTGTGCAATGTTTTTGAAAAAAAATAGTTTATTACTTGCTTACCCGATATTCATTAATAGTTATGTAAATTATTACAGAAAAAAAGAGCTTGAACATTCTATAATTCAAGCTAATTGTTTGATTACTCATAAACGACCAATCAGTGAATTTGTTAATAAGAAATCCAAATATATAAGTGTAAGTATATTTTAAATAAGTAGAACTTTAATTCTTCTTTCATGAATGAACAAATATTAACTTTTTTACTTATACTTTTGTAAAGGAGATATGCTGCATCATTGACTAAGATGTATAGTGATATTTCTTTACAACCCTAGTTTGATATCCCTAAATGGCATCAAATAGTTGGTGGCATAAGTCATGGGCATTTGTATATGTTTGGAAGAGAGGACCCTCGAGATATACTTGGCGTTCCTCATCCTTCGAGGTCTTTTCATCTACTTCTCCTATTTCTAGATGTTCTCTATTCAAATTAAACATGTGGATCAAATTTTAAATCATATAATGCAATGATTGGATGGAATTCCAGTAGTCACCTCTAGGATGCCTTAAGAGGTATGGGAGTCTAAGTTCCCAATCCACCGTCAGAGGTTTCACCAATAACTAATGGACAACTCGATGGTGATGTACACGATGATAATGATGGCGATGCTTGATTTAGTGTATGTTTTAATGAACACTTATGGTTTAAGTATGATTTTCAATTTGTTTGGAATATACTACTTATTATCCTAAAATAGGTTAATTCAACGAGTACTTTAGTGCATTTATTGGTTAAATAAATTAAGTACCCTTAAAACTTGATGGCTTTATACTTTAATTTGTTAAGTGTGAAGCTGAGTAGATTTTTTTATGATGAATTTGATTATATTGATTGGTTGTGACTGATATATGGTTGTGGTTGCTAGTTGCTTTATTTTGTTCTTTTTTTCTTTGCAATGGAATAATTTATGATAAGATTTTATGATGGACCTTAAAACTATGATGGGAATTGTGAGAAAAGTTTAACTATGATTGGATGTCATAGTTTTTGATAGAGAAGTTTAGAAATATATATAGTAGAAAAACTAGTGACAAAATTTATATGGAAGGAAGATGTTGTAATGAAAATAGTAATAGATGTTATATTTTGATAGATTAAGATAGAATTTAGTAACAGAAAAAATGATAAAACTTATACAAGACAAAAATTTTTGATGGTTTATTTGTGATAAAGTTTAAAATTATGACAAAATTTAGTGATAGCAATAGTGACATAATTTATACAGGACAAAAAATTACGGAAGTATGTTTGTGATGCAATTTAATTCTATGATACAATTCAGTAACGGACAGATACAATTCAGTAACGGACATAGTGTCGAACTTTAAATTTTGTAATGAAATACAATGACCAACAATTGCTTTGAGTACCCAAAATTGCGATGGAAACACCATCACAAAATTAGTGACGGTATTGTAAGTAAAGTAATATCTGCAACAAAAAAAATTGTTACTAATTTCATCATTAAATTTAAATTGCGACAAATTTAGAGCCTTCTATGATGGTTTTTCCGTCACCACTTAAGCAATTTCTAGTAATGTTAATATAATGATTATTTTATTTTTTTATAATTTGACGAATAATATTTGTGTTGTTATTTTTTAAAATGGCATAAGTGAAAATGTATATTAAAATGTATTCTTTTTTGCTTTCTTTTTCACTCTTTAACCAAACGATGGAACTAACATTCCTTTGGTTTTTTTTCCATACACATTTTTAATTATTCAACTAAAGAAAAGATGCATCATTTCCATTTCTTTAAAAATTTTTACTTTACTTTCCTTTACTAACATCTATCAAAACTTAGCGTAAGAGAACATTTTCAAAATTTTATAAAGGCAACTCTCAATGAGGCAAAGATCACATTCTAGTATTTGTAAATTTTAAGTCTAATTATATTATTTATTGTTTAAGTAAAAAAAAATAGTTAATGTATTAATGTCATAGTTTGAAAATGCCAAGACTAGTATTATTTCTATTAAAATTAATTAAAATCTAATGCAACATGTTTGTTAATGTATTAATATTATATTTATGATAATCATTTTCTATTTTAGAATTATCTTTATAACTAATATTAATATTAACATGTATTAAAATTCATATAAAATAAAAAAGATTTGTTTACGCCAATCTAAAAATAGGATATAGCAACTTGCATTCAGAAACCGGGATCGAGTTTTGAACATGATTTTTGAAATCTGGATTGATTCGATCCAAATTATTATCAATTAAAAAATAAATGTTTATCTAAATTTTATTTTAAAAATATATTAATATTAAAATAAAATAAAATTTTAATGTTTTATGAATGTTAAAATCAATTATTGTGTTTGATAAATTAGACTAAACCTTAAGCAAAGAGCATTTAAAAAAACAATCGATCTGCTACATGTACAAGCATACCTATTTCTTTTTAGTAATAATAAACTCATAGCATTGACAATCAATTATCCAGAAAAAATGAAGTTGATAATCGTAGAATCTGTCTTGGGTATAGAAAGTGCCAGGTACAGGGTGAGATTATTATACAACTCAAGTAAGATTATTATATAACTAATATTTGAATTCGATCAAAATTTAGAAAATATACAAGTCCTTTGTTAAGGAGAATAGAGAAACTGCAAATCAACCCTAAGGTGCATGTTGAAGCAAGCATGATAACGGTTTAGTTTCGTTTTGAAATAAAATGATTAATGTGCCATATTATAATTTTTAAAAAATCTAAAGAATCAAATAGAATCTATAATTGAGTTGACTCAATCTGAATTTCACCGGTTTAAATCTATTTGGCTCATTAATTTTTTAAATTTGAAAAAATATTTTTTATAGTATTTTTAACTTTTTTCACTAATTTACAAAATAAAATATTTACTTTTATGTTGTAAAAAAATGCAAATAGAATTTAACTCAATTAGAATAATTATGATGTTTTAACTTATTAATCGAAAACTAAATTAAATATATTTAATTATTGTTTGAATCGAAAACGAATCAAGCATTTTGACTCGAATTGATTTTTAATTTTCCCCATTTTTTTCGTAGTCCCAGCTCAAGCAATTAATCCATTATTTACTCAACAAAAAGAAGAAAAAAGGGCCAAAGAGTCGACAATGTCATCTTCTTGTAGCCCACATATACCATACAAACTATACGATTTGTCGTTTTCCCATTGTGTGTAACATTTCTAATTAAAACACAAATAAACAGGCAACGGATTCAGCTCCAACACAAGTAGTTCACGAGAGCATAGCAACATAAGCAAATAAAGAGATGATATGTGGGGTAGCTAAGGCCAAACCTAATGGCCTGGATGGGCGGCTGAGCCAGCTTTTCTTATCTTTCTTAAATTTCCAACACCACCTACGAAGCAAAAACCATATATTAGGGTCACGAGAATTGGATAGAATCTAAAGAATTCGATGAAAATGACAAACAAACAGTTAGGAGTGACAAGTGAGAGACGGCTACGTGTGTAAGCTTTCTTCCATCTTCTCTGTTGATTTAGTTTGTTCCTGTTGGGACTTGGGACCCCATTTTATCACACAAACTCTATAGAGAGACATGTGAGTTCACATGCAGGGGTTGCCCTCTTGTCATTTTCATCTCCTCGGTTCACATGGCTGGGAATCAAATTCATCTATGCATTTTTTTTATAGTGTTTATGTACTTTTCATTTATTATAATCATATTTAAGATGTTATGAATTTATATAAGTTTAGATATATTAATAATTCGTATTATATAAATTTTGATATCTTAATAATTTTTATCGATATAAATATTAATATATTCATGTGCATATATCATATTCATATTATATTTTAATTATTTTTTATGTCATGTTTATATCGTATAACTATATTCAAAATCATTAGGTATAATCAAATTATTGAAGAAATGGGAATATTCCTGCCCTTGGCTTTATGAATCTAATGACCGCTTTAACGTATCATTGAATCATTTCTCTTTATGACATAAGTTATGAAAATGATTTTAAATCTTGCTTAAAATAGTAAACAGTAATTGTCCTCGTTCATAGTTTTTTTTTTTCTTTTTTTCCTTTTTGGCATACTGTACAATTATGCAGAAAATCACACACTACAAAACCTGAATTGATCCAAAAAGCGAAAGATACAAATGCAAAATGAACTTAAATCGAAACAACTAAATTCAAATCTGGAATGATTAAAATTTGAAATAATCAAAATTTGATACAAATCCTATCTAAACCCATAATAATACAAATTTTAATACTAAAAATTAAAATTATCAAAATTGTAATTTAAAATTAATTTATTAATCTTATTTGTATAAGAGTTGAATCTAATTCAAACTTGAGACAATTGAATAAAAAGAAAATTCAAATCCAAAAGGGGATGCCAGCACAAGTAATTAGATGCCTAATTATGATACTTATCCACCCTCTAAATCACCTAAATTTCACTTGCCACTTGAAAATTAAATGGAACCGCTATGCTGTGAATTGTAATTAATTATCCTCTTCTAGACAATGAAATAAGGGGCAGGCTCATGTAATTCACATAATGACAAAACTATATACAAAAAGATAAACTAATTGTGTAAATTTATTCAAAAGTTCAATTATTCATATCCTGTTTTAGTTTAAAAAAATAGGTAAATACTAAACGTATAGAAACAACAGATGTCTAATTGAGCTTTTAGATTCATGTGCTGCTTTCTCAAACTATAGCAGTCGGACCCTCTTCATGAATAAGAGACACACAGTAAACATTCTCCAAATCTTCAACCACGTGGGTTCCCAACTGCCTATAAATAACCCCCCTCACGGGACTAACTGTCTTCACTGCTCAGCACTCACAAATTCTGCCTGCCCTCCATCGATCGTTTCATTTCCAGCAGTTGCTTTGCATTACTAAAGCCTATGACTATGGCTGGCAACGGGAAGCCAACTATTGTGATGTTCTTTCTTGTTATCGAGCTACTTTTTCTAGCAGAGAACAATGTGAGTTGCTCTCCCCCTTCCTTCTCGGCTTAACTTTTGCATTTTCTTTTACAATATACTATCCTTAATTTTATAACTGAATAAGGAATATGATGTACTGTACATTCCCCAGGCAGCTAGCAGCAGTCATGACAATGACAGTCGCAAGGCACCAGCTCCTGCTCCGCAGCCCCAGATACCTAGCAACTTTACATCAATGGTAAAATATTAAATTACATGGGAATATGGGATTATCCCTTCATCTCCATCCCTATTTCCATTTTCCTTTATGCTCTCAATCCAGTTTGTTACTCATTTTGTTTTCCTTTGGCTTTTCAGCACGGAATCACTCAAGGCAGCCTTCAACCACAAGGTGGAAAACAAGTTCATCTACTCTTCAATCTTAAAAAAAAAAAAAAAAAAGAATTTCGCCGAAATTAATTTATTGATTGATTGAGTTGATTGCAGAGTGTGGGCCTCGCTGCAGTGCAAGATGTTCAAAGACACAATACAAGAAGCCATGCCTGTTCTTCTGCAATAAGTGCTGTGCCAAGTGCTTGTGTGTGCCGCCCGGAACTTATGGAAACAAGCAAGTTTGCCCTTGCTACAACAATTGGAAGACCAAGAGAGGAGGACCCAAGTGCCCTTAATTCATCACTGCTCTTTAACTTTGCAGATTAATTGTTTGTTGATGCTAAGATCAATGACTATTATTTATTAATTTTTGCATTTGAAGTTTTCCGTGGTTGAACCGTAATTGGACTAAAATTACGAGTGAAACACTTTATCAACAAATCGTACAGTTAAACGTGAATATTTTGGTTGATCATGCATGTTAAATATTTTCCTTTTGAAAAATTTTTTTATTTATTTTTTTCTCTCGAGTGAACTCTATTTGTCCTTTTCTCTCTTAGTTTTTGTATGAAAGTTACATGGTCCCGTCATAGAAATTTATGACTATAGTCTTTGTGTCATTGTGTGGCAGCCATTCATGAGAGTAGGAACCAATCCATTTACTGGGGTAAAAGAAAGTAAAAAAATACATGCAATCATTTTTCTTTTAGAAAAAGTGAAAATATTTTAACGGT
>JBBYHM010000013.1:7211546-7224518 GCA_038381775.1 Adansonia rubrostipa
ATGCAAGTCATCATTATTAGCAATGAAACAAACATTTTGAGAAGATAAATCATCTAGATGCACAACATAAACATTTCCTTCTCTTGTCCTACAAAAACAATTTTATTTGTTTTAACATAGACAACTTAACAATTTATTGATTCAAAAATAACTTTCATGCCTTTATCACATAACTGGCTAATACTAAGAAGATTATGTTTGAGACCTTTGACAAATAGAACATTTTCAATGTTGGATGAAGAATTTTTACCTATGGTTCCAATACCTTTAATTTGTCCTTTCAAGTTATTACCAAAAGTAACATTTCCTCCACCCTTAGGCTTTAGCTCCACGAATTAATTTTTGTCAGCAGTCATATGTCTTGAGCATCCATTATCAAGGTACCAAGAATTTTTCTTTGTTGACTTTGCCTTAAAGCAATGCTCTTTCTCCTACAACCAAAAAATCATATTTTTTTTAGGTACCCAAATTTTCTTGGGTCTTTGAGTATTAGTGCTCAAAATTTCTGTCTTTTGGAATCCATTTTAATTTTGTAGCTTCATCTTGAGTTGCGCCAACACCTTTAGGGACCTATATTCTCCTAATAGGTTTGCCTCTATAAGTGATAGTTTTTAAGAAACATGTATGGAATGTGGCCCCAAGTTTATGGCAATTTGTACATATGCCAGATGCATCAAATGAATTGTTTTATGTTTTAAAGAAGTTCTTGAAGTGAGTTTCTTTTTCGATTCTATTATAGCCCAAACCATCTTTATCAGAGAATGCCCTTTGTGTTTCTAGCATGTTATTCAATTTTTGTTGTGCCATATAAAACCTTGTAAATGAGTTATGCAAGTTTATGTTCTTCTTGGTTAGATCATCAATATTGACTTGTAACTCATCTACTATTTTCTTAAGATTATCATTTGTCATGCTAAGTGTTTCATTTTCTTCCTTAAGTTTAGAATTCATTTTCTTGTATTTCAAATTCATAACTTCGAATTCTAATGCTAATTCATTAAATGCATCTTGTAATTCAACAAATAAGTAATAGCATTAGAAGATACCTTGGGCTCATCGTGAGCCATGAGACATAGGTTGGCCACCTATCATCATCATTATCGAAAGTGTCACTATCACTCCATGTAGCCACCATAGCCTTCTTCTTTTGCTTCTTCGGGTTTGATTTCTTTCACATTGGACATTTAAATTTGACATGTCCCGATTTCTTGCACTCATAGCAAATAATTTATTCTTTCTTTTTTTGCTTGAGTTTCCCTTTATTATTTCTTTTCTATGAGGTCTTCTCGCTTTGTTCATTCTCATCAATTTGTTAAATCTTTTTGCGAACATGGCCATTTCTTTATCTTCCTTAACGTCTTCATCATCATCACTAAGTGTGGTTGATTTAAAGGCAACATTTGCCTTCTTTGATGGTTCTTATCCATGCTTGATCTTTATTTTATAGGTTAGAAGAGAACCTATGGGTTCATCCAAAGAGACTGTGTTGGGATCTTTGGATTCTTTAATTGCGATCACTTTTGCTTCCCAAGACTTGTGAAGACTATTGAGTAGCTTCTTTACCATCTCTTTATTTGGATAGGTCCTTTCGAGTGCTTTCAACCCATTGATGACATCCATAAACCTATCCCATATTTCTTTGATGGTTTCATCTGTCTTTATCTTGAATAATTCATAGTCAAGTGTGAGCATGCTTATTTCAGATTGCTTGACTTGATTTGCTCCTTTATGTGTGGTTGCTAACTTATCCCAAACTTGATTGGCATTATCACATAGTAAGACTCTATTGTACTCACTTAGACTAAGAGCATAAAATAATGTGTGTATGGGTTTGGTATTTACTTTTGCCATTTTGGTGTCTTGTTCATCCCATTCTTCTTCTTTTTTTGGCACAATGCAATCTCTGACTCTCTTCTTTGGAATAAGTGGTCCATTGACGATGACTTTCCATACTTCATAGCCATTTGCTTGGATAAAGAGCCTCATCCTTGTCTTTCAATATGAGTAGTTGTCACCATTGAAGAGTGAAGGTCTCATGATGGAATGCCCTTCAAGTCCTATAGCATTTGCATTTGTCTCAAATGCCATGAAACAAACTTCATCTTGGCTTTTCAACTTTTATGGGCTTCTTGAGGCTTTGATTACAATGTTTGCATTCTTTATTTTTGAGCTATCAAGGATTTTTTCTTAAGGTTTAAAACCTATAATGGAGACCAAAGCTCTTGATACCAATTATTAGCTTCAAAAGAGAGATTGAACCAAGAGGGGAGGTGAATTGGTTCCATAAAAACTTGATAAATTTGAAGTAAATTAAAGATTAAAAATAAGATAAGAATGAAAAAAACCAACAATCGATGTATAGAGGTTTGGTCCTTTAATTCGGCACCTACATCCTCCCTTCTTAGTACTTTCTTACCAAGGTGATTCCCACAACTCACTAAGGAAATTGTTACCTTTAAAGCAAAGGTATAACCTTACATAACTATCTTTTAAGGCTTAGATAGAACCTTCTAATTACTTTGATAATTATACCCCAAACTCTTAAATATTTCACTCATTTTCACACAACCCTTTTTTGATATGAAAGAAGTATTTTGCAAACAAATTAAAGCTCTAGTAAGTAGATGTTTGCTGGAATTTAAGTACAAGATGAAAGAGATACAAATAGACTTGAAGAGTATGAATTTAATACAAGCGAAAATAAAGAATTTGATGATTTTGAGCTTTTGTTGTTCAATGATTCAATAAAATCTGTATCTCTACTTCTTCAGCTATTTGGAACCTCCATTTATAGCTGAAAATTGATTCATAGATGTTGGGCATTTAATATGGTGGTTGCAGAATCGTTGTAGCCTTCACAAATGCTTATTTCTGTTCAATCCCGCGCTATAATATTGATACAATACCAATAGTATCAATACAAGTATCGATACTAAGCAAGCTGTATCGATACAGATACCATTGTATCGATACATATGAGGATTTCAGCCAAACCTTGGCCACTGCCAAGCCTTGTATCGATACATATGGGTTGTGTATTATACTAAGCAGCCTGTATCGATACATACACACTTGTATCGATACATTTGAGGGTTTTATGCAAACCTTGGCTACTGCCAAGCCTTGTATTGATACTTATGGGGTGAGTATTGATACTAAGCAGGCTGTATCAATACCTTCATACTTGTATTGATACATTTAAGGGGTTTTATGCATGATATCGATACATTTGTTCTTTGTATCGATACCAACCTTTAAAAATGTTTGTGAAATGATTTTTGTTGACTTAAACAAATCTTAAGAATTATTCTAAGTATAAATATCTTTTTAGAGCATAAAATTTTGACAAATTACAAACTTAGTATTTTTCAAGATATTTTTTAATTTAAAAATAAATACCAAGTTGAGTATTAATTTAACTTAAGTTGTTTGTTATATCAAAACCGAAATTAAGGTTAGCAAAATGTATATGAGTGTTGATGCTCGGTAGAAGAATACACAGGAGTGCTAATGCAAATGGATAGGAATACATGTTGGCAAGTACATATAAATGAGAATGCACATACGTGTGAATACCTATGAATAAGGATGCACATGAGTGCCGATGCTTGTGAACGAGAATGCACACGAGTGTTAATGCTTGTAAGCGAGAATGTATATAAGTGCTGATGCTCATAAGCATAAATAGATATGATTGAAAATGCACATGAGTGCAAATACACGTGAATGGAACTGTACGGGAGTGCAAAATGCTAGAATATATGTGCATGAATGTAGGTTTGCACATGAGTGCATATGCATGTAAGCATAGAAACTCATGAATGTGAATGGACATGAATAAGAATGCACATGTGTGTAAATGCATGTGAATATAGATGTACGTGAGTGCAAATGCTTGTGAATATGGATGCATTTAAGTAAAAATGCTTGCAAATGAGGGTACACGAGAGTGCAATGGTAGGTGAGTGAGAATACATGTGAGAATCAGCGTTACTGTATGAGAATGCACATGAGTGCAAACACCAAGACTGAATATTACCCAATTGCATGGAAAATAATGCAAATTTTCATGATGATGCTTGTATAGATCTTTGATGTTATGCATATTTATGAAGGGTATAGAAGTTAAGACTGTGGTTATCTCTTTTTCAAATATGTCTTAACCTTTCCTGATGGTTTCTCTCTTCGAGTTAAGAAGCTTTCTAATCCCAGTTTTTACTCCAAGATTAGAAAAGCTATTATCTTTTTTTATGATATCCTTTTTTTGCTTAAAATGTTCATTTGACAAAAAATCCCAAGTTAGCATGATATTGAAGTCTTTTGAAGATTGATGACCTACAGTTTGGTTTTTTTTTTTTTTTTAGGTTGGAATGCTTGAAAATGGCTTTAATTAGCTTTAGAAGGTTTTAGGACAGGTGAAGTGGATTCTTTATTTTTCTAGGCTCATGAATGGACCAATATTTTTAGAATATGAATTCCTTGAAAACCAAACAAATTTGATGTTCTTTTAAGCTTACTACCATCACTACTTTGACTAGCACTAAGATTGGCCATGACAGGTTTAGGGTTGTAAGGTTGATTTGGAAGGTGAAGAATGTAATTCTAAAAGTTGATCCCTCTAAAGATGATGCTTTTGGGATGTTTAAGGATTTTTTAGTGTCCTCAGCCATCTTTTTGGAATAATGGTTTCCTTGTTAAGACCTCTGTAATCCCATGAATGGCACTGAAAATTCTTTATTTTGCTCTAGACTATCTATTTTTTAGTTTTCACCCTAAAGCTTCAATCCACCTTTTTTTTTATTAATTTCTTATCATACTTCTTAAAAAAGGCTTAAAATTTATAAAAAAATAAATGTTTTGAAAAGTGGGTTCATCATTTCACATGGCCATGTTTGATCGAAACGAACTTTTCGAGGACCATAATGTAGGCCAAGGTTCATGGTTCTGAAAGAAATGTTCTAGAGGCCTAAATTTAGTGTTTAATGGTGATTGGATCAAAGATTATTTCTTTTCATGAGGGCATCCATTCTTTTTACTTCTGGAATGTTTCTATTTCCTGATCTTTTGTTCCCTTTCTTTGATTTTACATTTGCATTTTGATTTTTTTTCCATTTCTGTTTTGTTTTTATTTTTTTGTCAATTCTTTTTTTTTTCATTTTGTGCTTTTACTTTAGACTTTTTCATCATTTTTTAGAGGGAATTTTAGACTTTGGAAACTTGGTACATTTCATATTTGCCTCTTGCTGTCAAGTATTTTCAGATTTATAGAATAAGATATCTGCCCTTATGCTTCTTAAATAGGTTTTCTCCTTGCCCCTTAAAATGGGAGGTGATCTTTGATCAAGGTTTCAAAAGAATGAATTCACTAGGCTTAAAAAGGGGAGCAAATAAAGGTTTTCTAACTTGTGAGAGGATGATAAAAAATGACCATTTTCATTTCAAACATAACTATGTGAACTGAAGAGTCACTTCCGAGAGAAAGTTCATTTGAATGTATTTTAAATATTGTAAGCACATGGTGTTGCTTTGAATTGTCATTTTTCTTTCTTTTTTCAAATGCATATTTTAATTTTCCTATTCACTTCACATGCTTGGGCATGGCCCACTGTTGGTTGATCATGTGATGCCAAGGTTTAGGCTATAAGTAATATGTGTTGACAAGGAATTTTGATCTCGAGATATCAAAATAATAGGGAAGAACTTGGGTCAAGGGGTTGCGGTGGGACCTAAGACGTTTCTTGAAAAAGGCTTTTAAGGAAATCATTTAGAGGTACTGAATCCATAAGAAAGGATATGGTCTAAAAAGTCTTGCTAGGGAGACAAGGTCGTTCTATAATGTTGCCCTAGCATGGAATTTAAAATGCTTTCAAAGTATGGCTTAGTAGTCTAGCATTTGCTTTGTTGAAAAGAAGTTGGATGTTTTTGGAACAGTCTTGATATATGTCAAATTACCGCCAATAGTGTTCTTCTAAGAATATCACATTTGTTTGGCTCCTAAAGGGTTTATAAATTTTGAAAGATTGATCTTTATCACTCCTAGCTTAAGTTGAGGCTTTTGTTTGTTTGATGGTTTTGGTGTTGTAGTGTAGGCATGGTTTATGTCACTCAAAAATTGATTCCCTAAAATCTTAGGTTTTTTGATTGGTCAACTTTATGCATGGAAAAGCTTAAAAGAAAGATGAGGAGTGCAAGAAATTATTAGTATTCTCAAGAATTTTTAATATCATGCTTTCATTAAACATATGATTCAAAGTCCAAAACATGTTAATTTCATAAAAAGATGACATTTCAAAGACAAAAGCTTTTCACATGAAGCATGCTAAATTGGAATGCCCCTATTGTCCTAGGTTCACACATCTCGTTTCCTATGTGATCAAGATCTAGCTGCCCTACTTTCAATCAATCATTGTAATTTTCTCTTCAAAGCCCCACATTCTTCTACGGAATGACTCTACACCCCATATGATATTTGCAAGCAATGGTGTCTTAACCTTTCGAGTAAGGTGGCTCTAGAGGTTCAAAGTAGATTGGCGTGATCAACTGATTTTGGATAAGCCAAGGAAGTAATTCAGTGTATGATACTGGGATTGATTTTATGGGGGTTCTATCCTAACTACCCCAATATCTTTTTTGAGCACTCCCTAACCCTTTTGGCTATGTGTAGGTCCAATTAGGGTCATAGGTACTGAGTTATGCATTAGAAGAGATACCGGTGGATAAAACTTGAGTAAAAATCTAACTCAACATTTCCCCTAACAGGGTAAACCATTTGGCTTGCGGCATACGGATGGTACATGGTAAAACCTTTTGTCAGCTACCCATCAAATATTAAGGCTTGGACCTCTTCTTTTTCATCTGCAAGTATTTTCCTTCCCTTAATGTGGGGTGGCTCACTTTTTTTAAGTTTTCTACTTTTGATGACATTTTCAATCATTTCCATAAGCATGACCAAATCAGTGAAGTTCTTTGTGGCATTCACTTTTAGCTTGTCATGAATGCAGTGTCTCCACAAATATGGGTTCATTTCTTTCTCGATCCATGATGGATGCACTTGTGTCACCTCTTCCCTCAATATTTGGCATATTGCCTGAATTTTTCGATGAGCTTTTTCTCTATGTTTCTCAACGACAACCTATCAAGTGCCCAATTAGAAACGTGCTTGTACTGGTCTAAGAAGGCTCTAGCAAGATCAACCTATATTTGGATCTTAGCTCCTTCGAGTTCATTATACCACCAAGTGACTACCCCTAGTCAAATTGTCTTGGAAGTAGTGAATCAAAAGTTTCTTATTCTCTTCATGGCCATTTTCAACAATACATTTATGGTTCCATTGTACTTCTCGAACTTAGGTTCCTTGATCTTGGGTGGAATGATGAGGTTGGAAACTAGACCTAGAGATTTGGCATCCACTATTTCAAATTTGTCATTCTCCTCGATTGCACTAAGCTATTTTTCTAGCAGTTGGCATTTGTTGAGGTCTTCTATAGTTTCCAAAGGTTGGACGCCTTGAGGTTTCTCTTGCTTTATTAGGTCATTTAGATAAAGAACCGATGGATTAGTCAAGGAAGATTTAGTACTCGCTCCATAAAATCTAAGATATGTAGGTGCTGTAACAAGATTCATGCAGATAATCAGGTGCATTGGTCGAACTAGTGTTTGTAAGGCCGTTCTTGGTCTACCTCCTCTTAGGTAGGTGTAACTTCAGTGCTATCAATAAGAGGACCTTCAAAATTTATCGACCCTTTTCCTGATATCAATGGCACTAGCTTGCCCCTTTTCCTTCATCGAACTTGACAATAGTTTCCCCAACTCATCTATTTGGGCTTGCAATTCCTCACTTTTACATAGCATTTGTTCTTGAGCCTCTTTGTGCATAAGTTTTAGTCTTTTGACACTAGCTTGATGATCGTTCTCCATGATCAATGGCTTTGATCAATCCTAATACCTCTCAAAAGAACAATGTCATTTCTTTAAAGAAATTCTTGCATCGATGAGGACTGTCACTCTACCCCTAGAATGTATCGTGCATGGATATATATGTATGCATGTATTTAAGTTAGTGCAATGATGATGTTAATGTAAAGATGATATGAGCATGAAAATGTTATGGAAATCTATTTTAAGATTGCAAATAGTATTGGAACTGACCATGAATGCATGAAATGCACCATGTTGCATCCCTAGTGCACCAGCCATGGTAGTATGGCTGTTGAGGGGACAAAATCCATATAAATGGACGAATTTTGCCCCAGACCTTATCAAGGAAATATGAAACCGATGGGGAAAAAATCCTCTGGGGATTATGATGTTCATTCACTGTTGCCCTATATCAATTGTCATATATACCCTTATGTAATTGTGAATTTTCCATATCTTTAGCTCTTCAAACATCTCACCTTAGCCAGAAATGATAGGAAATGGTAGGTGCTTATACGAATGGACCCAATGATATCCCGATTAGTTACCCTTGATGCCTTTTGTTCAATTTTTTAATACGATCCCTAGTCATTTCAAACCTTCCCTGAAAATAATTTTCCACCTCATATTATGTCGCCTAGCAGTGCCTAACAACAAGGCACCTAGTAGTCGTCCTTATTTTTTGTTTTCATTATTTTATTCTATTACCTTTTAATTAAGTCTTGATAAATTATAAATTGGCCTAGACGAAATGGGTGTCTACAAAAACCATGGTTAAAACACATGTCATAAGTTTAGTACTTCCATTCTCTTTACTAGGACATGCATCAAAAACATTTTAAAGGATAGCATTAGAATAACTTGGCTTAATCATTGCATTTGTTAATTAACGTTGTATTCTAGTAGGAATATAAGGAATCTCTCTGAGAAAGATATTTTAAATGATTACTAAAAGATACTTATAAATACATTAGAACTTTAGATTAACAACTCATTAATTAGTTAACAAAATACGAGATACTTAAACCAAATGACGAGGAAAATTACAATTCTAGCTTTTTCTCATTGATTATATCCTTGATTATTATTATTCTTGTTAGTTTCTAACTTTTAATATTAATCATTTGTTTGAATAAGATTAAATTGTTTTAATTTTAGTAGTTAGCAAATTTAGTACAATTCATTGTAGGAACAATAATCTAATTCATCACTATATTACTTGTTACGACATGTGCACTTGCGTGTTTAGTCAGCAACCTTCTTAGAGTAGAATTTATATGCTAGATCATCATCAATCCATTCGATCTAAGGTAAATTAGCCTAAAAATTCGATCCGATCTCATCAACCTCTTTTTTTCCTTCCCTTTACTTCTCTCATCTCCACTTCCTCTCTCTTCTTACTTTCCTCTCTTCCTCTATCCCCTTGTTTTCTTCTTTTTATAATTTTTTTGTTTTTATAATTTTTTAAATTTTAATTTTTAAAAAAATTTAAAAATTTTTATATATTTGTAAAAATTAATGCCATATGTGCATTTTTTAATATGACATGATATGGTGACTTGGTAAAATATATGCCACATGGCATCACCTCATTGGTTTTTTACCATATTATCATCTCTGATTAACAATGTTAAGCTTCGGTATCCTATTGACACACAGAATGATAGTACAGGTACCACATTGGACATTTTTAAAGTAAGTATACCACATTGAAAAAAGTGCATAGTATAAGACATTATCGCTTTTCACAATGATTACAACAAGAGGTGATATGTGCAGAATTTAAAAGGCTAAACAGCCACATGATTCATAGAGATATTGATGAAAAAAAGATTTGGTTTGCAAAAGAAATTTAGATGAGAAGTTATACATAAATTACTCTATAAAATGGAAATTTTGTTGACCATATAATGAAACCATGGATTAAAACACATGTCATGAGTTGAATAGTTGCACCATCCTTACTAGGACACGCATTGCAAGCATTGCGAAGGATGGCACTAGAATATCTTATGTTAATCTTTGCATTTGTTAACTAACATTGAACATAAAAGAAAAACACGGGGAACGTAAATGGGAAAAAAAATTTTCTCAATTATTCCTCTAAAGCATGAACCATGAAGGAAAAGAATCTCCTAAAGTCAATCGTCAAATTAAGACAAAATTGCTATTTATCATCTTTTCTTTATTTTCGATTCTTTTCAATGACTAAAGAAGAATACTTATAGACACTTAATTATGTCCAAACAATTTTTAAGTAAATTTCGGCTAAATGCTCAAAACATGGATTGATCTTAAATAGCATTTAAGATCTGAATTTATATAATAAAAATTTATTTCTTTCTTAGGTTTAACTAACATTTTAGAATTGGGCCTTGAAATTTTGATTTTTGAAATTCAAGTGAAACTCGGGACAAAAAAGGGATCAAGACCCTCAGATCCCAAAATTGTTGAAAGTGTTACCATTATGTTTTAAAATATGAGAAATTAATTAAAATAAATAAAAAAAAAAAGGAAAAGGGTAATTTCAATATTTTCCCTATCCCAGCTTTAATTTTTGGCCTTTCATTTTCTTATCCAGTGGCTTACAAAAAAGCAAATAAAAACGAATAAGGGAAAGGGAAAGGGAAAGGGAAAGGCAAGGTAGGGTAGGTTAAACTAAAACATTTTTATCCAACGGCCAAAATTAGGCTAAGAGGCATTTTAAAGGGCCGTTCCATGTTGAACAAATGAGAAATGCTTAGGGATAGATCAAATAACCCTTTATAGGCGCTCGATGTGTAAAGTTTACGACGAGAAAAACATTTGTAGAAATGGTATTTGGATGCCTGTTAATGTGGTTGGTTATGGATAATCGAAAATAAGGTTTCTCGAAAAGAAATAAAATGAATGATGTGACTCTGCGGAAATGGTTTTCAAGACAAAGGTCAAGTTGTTAAGAGAGTGCTCTCAAGATCGTTTAACTAGGGAGCATCAGGTGAAAAAATAATTATTAAGATTAGCCAAGTTGTTGAAGAATGAATAAAATTATTCAATGCAAGAAACTTTCATGACATTTCATAAAAAAATGAAGCACTTTTTAAATCTAAAAAAGTACAAATTTATTTATTTTGGTTTATTGCTTATTGTTTCTTTCTAGCTAAGTCAGAAAGTATTATTAGTAGAATCCAAAAGGATTCAAAATCCAAGCTAACTGCAATAATAGCAACACTGCTTGGTAAAACACCAGACCAAAAATCACCTAAACACAATGGAGTATATAATGAAATCTGCCGCACCCATCAGCATCCAAACATCCTAACTATAACCAGCCAAAACAACTCAAACTTTCCAATCATAGTCTCTCCCCACCTTTATAGAAGCCATCCAACCAAGACGTTTCACCAAAATACAACGCAACGAATCCGCCTTCAAAGAGGCCAAAAGATGTAAAAAGATGATATATGTAATATATATAAGCTAAAGAATAAAGCCAAGAAAACCCTCTTGTTTCTTCTTCAAAGTCATCAATCCATCTTAGCCCTCATCCAAAAACATTCCCATTGTTTCATAAGATGTTCCAAATAATATTAAACTCCTCAGCTAACCATTTTCCTTTCACCGTAATGAATCTCTCTTTAACAACCGTAACTTAGTCTTCATAAGATCTCAATTTAGACTCTTCGATCAAACTCATCTCCACATCAAAATAGGAAGGTGCACAGGATTTTTGCTTTAAGCAACTGAACATCCATCTGATATTCCAAAATGAAGTCCGCACAACTTTTTAAAATCATTAACTCATCTCCACAATAGAAATACCTTTTTTAAGCCTCAGAATTCTTGATTTCTAACGCCACATGGATGCTATATCTTTCTTTTATAACTACATCTTTCTTGCTTAACGTCCTTTCGTCCCACATTGTCAAAACCCCCTAATCTACCTTCCATTGGCTGCCAAATCAGATTTAATTCATTGCATGGCCAAATGCTTTGAACTATCCTACTATAGCCCTCCCCAACTTGAACTCCTGTATAAAATTAGCATCACATTAAAATTTTGATTATACCCCTTGATAAGTTTTTCTTCAAAGTAAATGATATTCCACTAATATTCCATGAAATCATCCTCATCTCCCCCTCTTTTTTATTTTATATCAATATTATTAAAGCCACAGACCACAGTTTCTTAAATTAATTAAACCCCCAAAGAAACAACAGCCAATTTCATATGAAGTAAAACCAATAATCTTCACTTAACGGAGATGGACCCTATTCCCTTCTTCCTAGCACTTTTTCATCACTAAACATTTCTCACGCTTAACTATACCTTTGAACTCAGTATCATTGCAATGTTTATGTGCACCGAAAATTATCTCTTTGATAAATCTTTTTGATTTTGGTATTTTATTAGGATGAAAAATTGTTATAGAGACCAATCATACTTAACCAAAAGAAAAAAAAAAAAAAAGGACCGATGACAACTCCGTTAGTCTTACTTTTAATTGCTTTAACTTCCAGTGATCAGATCCCTCATTAGGGACAAAAATTGTCACGCCATTGTTCATACATATATATATATATATATGTACATATACACACACGCCATTGTTCATACATATATATATATATATATATGTACATATACCCACACGAATGATTAAGTGACACGAATGAAAACTGATTAATTTTATACTCCTATGTAACTTTATTTATGATTAATATTTAATACATTGGCCATTAAATTTAAATTTAACAATATGCTCAAATACGTCGTGTAGATAGAAAATATTTTCAACCAATCGAATATCTCTATCATGTCAATTAAAAATATTATCTTTTTAAATATTTATTTAACGATTAAAATTTTATAATATCAAACAAATAATTAAATATTGTTAATTAACTTGAAACTTAGCATGTATGATCTACATGCATAGAACATAAAATACAAGGGTTAGATTAACAAATAATAAATTGTATAAAAATTATGACATGGTGTTAAACTAAATTAATTTTACAAAGATGTAAGTTGATCTCTAGTCATATATACATATATATATATATATATATATA
>JBBYHM010000013.1:7253663-7279650 GCA_038381775.1 Adansonia rubrostipa
AAAAGCCTTCCCATATATGCATTCATTCTTAAATTTAGAGGCGCTTTAGCTTCTACTTAGAAGGCTCATAAGAACAAACTGTGAGCCTGTATTTTAAGATTCAGTTTGTTCTTAAAATGAGGCAACTTAGATCATCAAAAATATATCCTAGTGGTTACTTGAAAACTCTTAAAACACAGTTTTTGACAATCCATAAAACTCTACTCAAGCACGAAGCTCCCCTCCCCCCCTTCCTCTAAATGGCTATAATATACTGTTATCAATCATGCAATTGAGAGGAAGTTTCAAGGATAGGATACTTTTAGCCTTCCATTAAATTCAACAGTGTAGTTGTGGGGAAGGCTTGAATCCACAGGCAATGATAAAATATTCTCTATGAATCTGCAAAGCCAAAGTGCGCATCAGACAAGGTTTTCCTTTCTTAAACATAAGTCACAATGATCAACATAGTTATGCAACAAGAAAACCACCTTTCTGTATCTTCAGATGGTGAAAGGAACAGCAGCTTTCTGTGAGAAAAACGAGATCTCACTCTTTTTTCAAGAAGCTGGTCAACATCCTACATTGCATGGAATAAATTTTTAGAGCTCTAGAGAAGTTAAAAAGAATTCATAATAATGCAAATTGCATGTTTATGCACTTAATCCATACATAGAAGACAGGCAGCAGTTATCAGCAAGTAAAAGAATTTTATTCAAAATCCAGCAAAATAAAAACTTCGAAAAAGAGAAACCTAACTAGAGTAAACTAAGTGGAACATCAACAACAGATGAAATTTGGAACTTATCTACAGAAAAAAACAAAAAAAAAAAGGCAAAGAAATGCTTTACCTAATACTATGATTTAATTTGTTACCAGACCAACGAATAGGGAACCAATTGAAATCATGGCTTCAGGAAGTCCTTTGAATCATATCGCAGTCCCTTCTCATGACTTCCCAAACTTTAGCAATTAACAGGCAAATGAAAAAGAGATGATTCAAATATTCTGGGTGATTGTAAGAGAGAAAGTTTGCGATGTCTGAATGATCTACCTTTCCATCAATAAATCCATAGATTGAAGTTTCCATTAGCAACCAAGCATAAAACAAAAGAAATTATTTTGGGATATAATTTTCGAACCAGACCAGTTTGCACCACCCAGGTTTAGTAGTATTCTATCGTGCACTTCCAAGCTTCACTGATTCTAAATCCTACTTCATTCTTTGGCAATCATAACAAAACATCTTCATTTATTTAAATGCCCATATTCATGACATTTTCCAATCCACAATATTTGACTTTATAGCTATACGAAAGAAAAAATTTCAAATATGAATCATATCAAAGTTGCCGACCTTTGATCCCAAATCAGCTTCTTGAATATTATCAGTTCCCTGCTTCTTAGTAATACGCCAACTGGCCGCCGCTTTTCCATTTTAAATTAAAATTTTATATTGCCAACGTTAAGGATAATGATTCAAGAAAATTTTCATTTCTTTAAAGAAAAATTATTGCTAAAGACAATTATATGTTATTTTCAAGCCTGTAGTTATGAAGCATGAAAACTTCTGTCAAGGAAGTATCTAACTGTCAGACACATGCTGACGAGAACACGGCAGAATGCATGTCGGACAGGCAAGGACACATCATAAGGTCAAAACATGGTCAAGATACCACTAGACATGCCTGAACTAGACCTATCCACGAGCCAAGCTAGCTGCTCAGGCTGGGCCTTGGACAAGGTTTCCTTTAATTTGAGCCAACCTGGTCCAAATTATGATTAACAATAGATAAATTATTTTTATATAAATTTAATTAGAAAACTATCTAACTATTAACATAAAAATACTTTTTTAACTTTTTATTAATTATGAACAGTAAATTCAGGCTTTCAGGCTTATACAAGAAATATTAAAAAATCGGGCCACGGCCCGGCCCAATCCTTGGACACCTCTAACCTAAACACACATGAAGGTTTTTTTGCATTTTTTCCCCAAATATGAAGTCCACATACTAGAAATTAATATAGAAAAAAAAAATCGGAGGAAGAAACAACAAGAACGTAAAGTTAAACGCTAGAAAGAGTGGGAGTAGAAAACAAAGTATCAACGTAAATATTTTACATGCATTGAGAACGAGAGAGAAAGGCATGGGTTGTACAAAATGAGAAGTATGAAAATGTTGATTAATTTAGAGTATGATAATCTAAAGCCCTTCAGGTTTTGAGTTTGAACTATTTGGTGAAGTGGATATTTTAAGATCCAAGGTTTTAAATACAAAAATGATTTTGAAAACTTGAAAAACTTTTTTTACATTAATATTTTATTGAAAAGTAACAATTTTACATTTTTATTGTATATTCTTATATAAAAAGTATATTTTATAATTGTATCTGTGTCCTAATTTCCAAAAATTCTCCTGAATCCACATCGACGTGATACCTGTGTCGTGTGTCCGTGTCCATGCATCCTAGGCTTACAGGCATCCATCCTCTATCACAACCTTACCCCAATCTCTCTTGACTAAAGCTATTTGAGATTGTTAATTAAAAATCAAAGAAAAGAAAAACAATGGCAAGAAAATGCATTCTCCAAGGGAGCTTTGCCTCTTAGTGTTTAATTGAAATTCAACTGTGATGATACAAGTGTTGCTTGAAAGATCTATGAGATTCTATCCTCATACCAGACAGCATCAACCGAAAGGGTTGATAACTACCACCTAAAAAACTTATAAGACAGAGATAACTCTAAAATAGTTCAAGATTTTATTATATTATTCAACTAAAAAGTAAGGTCGCATGAAGATGGAACCACTAATATCAAGAGATAAAATTTCAAGATGTAGCACATAGAATGATACGAATATTTTTTATTATCATAAATGTTATAAACAAGAAAATCCCCCACCCCCAAAAAAAAAAAAAAACCTCAATCATACCAGTCGACAGCTCACACCAATGACAACAGCTTGTGATGTCACAGACTGCATTGCATCTAGCAAGCTATAAAGTAATCTTTGTTTTCCCTGTATAAAACAAGTGGGAAAAGAAAAACTATTTAATTGCCTGATGAAAGATTCAAAACCTAGCTTTTCCCCAAAATAAAATCATTAATTTGTTATATACGACCAAAAAACCTTTAAAAAAGGAGCTTTGACATGACATTACAAAATTGAAAAAATGGAAGACCCTTACCTGAGCGAATAAATCAAATTCGTCAAGCACAAAAATAATTGTTTTATGTGCTAATCCACATTCCCTGACAATGATAGTCGCTATCAGTTTCAAATGTTATTAAAATATATTTTTTCAAAAAGTGGGCAACTATAATACCCTCACCTTAACATTGCTATGATAAACTGGGAGTTATCATCAAATGATGCCTACAAAAATCATCTCATAATCAATACATATATTAGTTAGAAATGCATCATAGTGACCTCAAATATATATATATATATATATATATATAGAGTACCGCTTTTGAGAACAAAAGTTGATGCTCCATGCACAATTGTCGAGCTATTTCCTGAAAGACAGGTAACCACAACAAATACAAAAGGGAATTAGCCTGAAAATCTGGATACAAAATATTTGATTCCATAACATAATAAGAGCCTAAGAAGAAATTGTTTGTTAAACAAAAACTAAATTGAATATTGTAATGAGCGACAAGACTATTATGTAGATATGGACCGGTGTTTGACGAGGGTTTTTAGTAATAATTATTGTATTATTGACTGATATTGCCAGAGGAATTTTAGGAATAAAATCAATGTCCGTTATTAGGGCCTATTATTGTACTTTTTCTATTTGTTTTAAGACTATTTTGGACTTATCATGTATATATTATATAAGCCATTATAGGGATGGCAATGGATACTGTAGATTCAGATATCCACAATTGTCCAATATGCTTTTTGCAGATTTGGATAATATTCGGAGTTGGATACTATCCTTATTATTCGTGGCAGATGCGAAAAAAAAACCCTCAAACATCCATTATTGGAATCCGCATTACACATGTAGATAATAAATTCAGATATCCAAATCCACTTTTGTGAAATACAAAAATTTATGCTCATAGAACGAATAATATCTTGGCTTGCAAGGTTAACGACTAGGCATCTTACCAAATGAGCTAATCTTTAATTTTGAAATAATATATCACTATAATTAATTTATATCCAGTTTAATGAAATATAATTATAATTTAAAACTTTCAAAACAAAATATAATAATTAATTAATTAATTATGTTAAATACCTTTAAATTGTAAAGATGCATGGTACTTTTATAAAACAATATTTGATGACTTAATCAATTTAGTTAAATCACACTAATATTAATAATTTTTCTAGTTGAGGACTTCTATTTGTTTTGATATTGACTCATTTTTAAGCTGATTAAGTTGTTAAATATTGTTTATAAGAATCCACTTACAAGTGGCTTTGAGTTAAAATTAATTTCGGTTTGATTTTATGTTTTTATTAAGAGAACTTATTGAATTCAAATTTTTAGTGGATTTGGACATCTGAAAGATAATGTTATTTAATTCAAATTTGGAGAGTGACATGCGGATTTAATGCAGATAATAAGCGATTTGAATTTTAAGGTAATTATGCGGATTCAGATATTACCAAAAAAAAAAAAAAAAAGATAATCGATCCACTGTCACCGCTAAGCAGTTTTAAATAATAAAAGACGTGGCAGAGAATAAGAAACTCTCTCTTGTTTCTTATTCTCAAAATGGTATCAGAGCTTTTACAGATTAAAACTTTATTTTTTATCGCTCTACACTAGGAATTTTGTCTACTACCCAAAAATCAATGCATAAACACAAAATTGTCCAACAAAATTTAAAAAATAACCTTCATGTCCAAAACAAAATTAAGGATTTTTCTCCAATGCATCATTTTTATAGACGTGGACTAAAGCATTCGCCAGTTGGCAATTAACAATTGAGTTGAAAAGATTGATGGAGGGATCTTTCAATTATGAGGATGAAAGTAAATATTTGACCTTTTGAATTATATAGACCAACACCATATGTGATTTAAACTTTGGGAACTACAAGTGCAATTTACTCCATTCTATGTATAATAAAAAAAATACATAGTTTATTTGACAAACAATTTTAGTTCATATGAGAAGTATACTTTATGCATGAAACCAAGTAGCATTTTATAAGACCATATCATATATCACATGCTCAACGTGCATAATGATCTAATAAGCAAAATTAAGTGGTTGAGAACTCATGATTGTGTAATCCAACATAATAGTAGGGTAGAAAATGTAGGAGAAAAATATGAGATATTCACCTTTAGAGCACAATTGTCATCACTATGCAAAAGGCCGTTCAATCTAATCTGCATCAACAAGCCAATAGCAAGAGACAATGAGAAAGCACAATTTCCATGAACTATTAATATTGTGTTGTTATAAGACATTAAAGCATGCTAAAACAAAAATCTATACTACAATAAAAAGCTTGACTGAGTTCCATGTCAAAAGTGAAGTAATACCAACTCAGTCAAGGAAAATACAAAAGAACCAATAAAGTGTAAGCTAAATACTAACACAATAAGGTTATTTATGTCTTTTAATTTTTAAATGTTTTTGCAAAAAAAAATGCCCGCTCCTTAAAAAACTACCCATCTTTCTTAAAAATCTATCCACCTTTCTTAAAAAAAAAATTCCCACATTTCTTAAAAAAAAAAAAACTATCCATATATAATTTTTTTTCCAAAATTTATTTTTTTTCACCCATATAGTGGATGTGCATATATCTAGTAATATACAATTTTTTTAACTGAGTTGGTGTCACTTGTCTCGTGACACCAATTCAGTCACAAACATTCTAATTAGTATAGACTATTTTGCTTTTTACATTATATTTTAACTGAGTTACTGTCACATCACGTGTCTTGTAACACCAACTCAAAGATTATAATTAGTATAGATACGACACTAGAATAAAAATATGTTTTCAAAAAGAAACAATAATAATTGCAAAAAGCATAATTCTTTTAATGGGTAGTTTACTTTTTAATAACTAAAAACTAGGTAGTTTAAAAGTTTTCTTTTAAAATTAAATAGAGTTATGTCTTTAAATTTAAAATTACTAACCCGCTAATTTTAAAATTCTTTTATAAAACTGCTTTTAAGTTTTTGTCAATTCACTAAGTTGGTGCCATTGACTCATGACACCAAACTCAATCAAAAGTTTAAATAATAGCATCTATACTACTACAATTTGATACATCCACAACTGGGTGGAAAAAATATTTTTAAAATAAATTATGTGGTTTAAAAACTAATGATACTTAAAAAAAAGGAATGAATGGGTAACTTTTTTAGGAGATGCTAAAAAAGGATTGGATAATTTTTTTAGGAGATGGGAAGTTGGATTAGATGAATAATAATAGGTAGTTTATTTAAGAGTTGGATAAGTTTAAGTGGGTAGTTTTTTTTCTTTTTTATGAAAGTGGATAGGTTTTTTAAAAGCAAATAAGTAATTTTTGTTAAATATATATATATAAAACATTAAAAGACACAATTATTCTTATTTTATTTTTTTATTTTATAACTTTATTGATTTTTTGGTAATTTTACTAAGTTGCTATTGCTCAACTCGTGACACCAAACTCAGACAACTATGTTACTCGGACTTGGTTTGACTATCAAACATGGATATACGTTCGACACAGAGTATTTTCAATTTTTTTCAAAATTTTCATGTATTTGAAAAATCTTTAGAAGATCGTATCTTCATACCGATGTCTGGATAAAAATCAAATACAAGTGTTAGACATGGGAACTTCAAGAAAGATGAAGAGTTGAAGCAACGTAATCAATTAGTGGCTTTGTAAGTAGCATATATTATTAAAATCCCTAACTGAGTTTGGTGTCATGAGTAAAATGACACAAATCAAAGAGATTACCAAAAACTCAAAATTGAAATACAACAAAAAAGAATATATATATGCCTTTTAAAATCATTATTTAAAAAGTTATAAAAACTACCCACTTTTACACTAAAATGTACCTGCATACTTATCTCTTCAAAAAAAAAAAAAAACTCACCCACATTGCCAGTGTAGCAAGTGGATAATAAGTCAATGAGTTCACACTTTTTTCATATAGAATCACACAAGCATAATACTATCACAATTGGAAACATTGTTCAAGGAGATGAAAATCCTAGAATGATGTATATGGCTCAGGCACCAGGTAAACGAAAGACTTCCACCCTACCTAACACAAAATTCTCTCTTTCCCCCCTTTCCTCAAAAAATGAAAGGACGATTAGTTTCATAACAAGCAAAATCAATGATGTTCACATTCCAAGCAATACCCGAACCAAAACCATTTCATATCAAAACCTTCACAATCTATTTCCTCATTTTCTAACAAACTACACCAAGTAAACTTAGAAATTAAGGAGCATAGCCATACCACAGATATTACTTCAGGATATTGTTGTAACAGATCGCTGAGAACAAGTTCCAAAACCTAACAACACAAGAAAAATTCAAAAAAAAATACAAACATATTTTTTTAAAATTGATATTCTACAATAAAAAAAAAAGCACACAAAAACAAAAAAGGCTTAATCGAAGATGATAGCATACCGCGACTTTCCCCGACCCGCGTGGACCAAGAAGCAGAATCGAATTATTGCATGCTTCCGTAACTGAACTCGATATTATAAACTTTAATTTACTGCCAAAGAAATGAAACAAAAGAACAAGCAAAGGAAATTAAGAAAAAAGTATTTTTATTATTATTAATAAGTTAGCGAGCATTTCCCGAAGTGGAAGCTGACAAATTGAAAGAGAAAAGCAGACCTGTAGTTGCTGTCAGGAGAATCAGAGAGGGGTTTGAAGACGAAATTAGGGTTAGAGAGTCGAGTTCGAAGGAGATTTAGGGCTTTCTCTGATGGATTTTCTTTCTCTTTTTCTCTTCCCATTGTTTCCTGTCGATTCAGATTGAGAAGGAAAACTTTGAGGCGAGCAAGGGTACAACTGAAGCTAATGAGATGTATAATTACGAAAAGCTCAAAACCAAAGCTGTCAGCTTGAGGACTTGGATTTTTAGAGCGAGAAAGAGGAATCAGATTTGAGGAAACGGAGAACCGGGAAAGATATTACAGTTTTGGGGTTTTAGGGAAAAGAGAAGAGTAAACTAGGAAGGAGGGAGAGACCAGCGCCCCCGGAAACCAATGGCGAAGGCGGCGTATCTGTCTAAGTAGATGAAGGGAGACCGCGGGACAAAAGAGGCTCCAGCGAGGGAAAGACAAATAATAACAACAATAATAATAATAATTTTTTAAAAAAAAAAAAAAAGAGCAAATCGGTTCCCGCCGGGCTAAATTGTCAATTTAGGATTAGAAGTACGTTGGATTGGACGAGGGTTTGAAAATTTTTTATTTTTTATGCAATTTGAAATTTAACAGTTTACATTATTATTTGAAATAATATTAAAAATTAAAAATATATTTTTATATTAATATTAATTAATATTTATAATTATTTTTAAATAAAATATTTTTTATTATTTAAATATTAATTTAAGTAAATTAATTCAAATTATAAAAATTTTTATCCAAATTAGAACCAATGCATGTCAAGCTAAACAAGCTACCTAGCTCGTAAACAAGTTTATTTGCAGCCAAATCTAATAGCATATGAATGGGTCAAGAACTCAAGGTTAAATCGTTCATTTCTATACTAAAGAGCTCTTTGGTTCAAGTAATATAAAATTATCGATAGCAATCTCAAATTCCGTCATAAGATAATTGCGTTTAATTTAAAATATTACTAAAATTGAGATAACTGCATTTGGTTTGAATAATGTTAAATTATCTATTATAATACTATTCAATCATATTGAAGGATAATCATACCTACATCAACCTTAAGTATTGTTATATTACCAAAGTAATGTAACATTTGTCTCTACTATGTTTTTACTATTTTTAACTCTTTAAATCTTTTTTTTTTTGTAAGTAATATAACTCTAAACCAGCCTAAACAAACAAAAGACAACTACTATCTCTTTTTCTTCATAATTAATCTACCTAAGTTGCTTCTTTTTTCCTCCCTCGACGTCGACCTAACTACTACTCCTTCAACAATCAATCAAAGGTGCTCTGCTTCTCCTCCCTCAATGCCAACCAAATTGCTACTTCAACGACAATTAATCAAAGGTGCTTCACTTCTCCTCCCTCGATGTCAACTCGACTATTTCTCTCTCAATAGTCAACCTAAGGTGAGCTCAACCTATTTTTTAATTTATTGGTGTGAATGAATTAATATGCTCAGAATTTGTTGGTGTGAGGCCATTTTTTTGTTAGCTTATAGTTGATATATAAGGTTTTTTTTCATTAAGTTTATACTTTTTTTTTCATTTTAATATTCTTGTATCAAATATGTAGATTTTGTAATGATGCTGCTTTTTAATTTGGTGAAATATATAATAATTATTTATTTTGCATTGGTAAAAAAATGCATGGAATATTTTTTTAATATTTTCACTTTTTTAATCTCATTTTACTTGTTAATTGATATTGATTTAAGAAGCCTTATACATGGAATTTTCTTTCATTAGAGGGCTAAATCATATTCTTTTTGTTGTCTATTTAAGTTGTGAACATTTAGGCATTAAATACTCAAAATTGAAGTTGAAGTTGAGTTCTAGAATTAGAGGGCTAAATCATATTCCTTGAGATCTATAATTGCTATTCATCCATTTCAAGTTTAAAGGTTTAAATTATAGAGCACAAGTTTAGATAATATAAAAGAAAATTACATGATATATTAACACAAAATACAAGTTTTGCCATGTCAAATTATTTTTCCATACAAATCATCACCCAAATCATATAATTTGCACAAAATATTTACTCAAAGAATGTTGAAGTAGAAGTTTTTTGGATTGTCAAAATATAAAATATGGGCAAAACTAATAGATCTGCCACACCTTCATGAAGATATACATTGTTCTTAATAAAGAAAGCATGTTCTTTCTAATTCTTTTATCATCCACCATCACAAAAACTTCAATAGGATCTAGCCAAAACTAAATCATGGAAGCTTAAATCGCTGTTATGTTGCTTTGCAAACTATGACTGTGGTTTAAATTGCAAATTACTCTTCAGTTCAGTATGATCTTGAAGGTTAGATTTAAGACCTCTTTCTTAAAAAATTAGTTTTAGGGTTTTTCATCTTTTGATGTTAAAATCAAGTGGCCGAATGAATTTGTACTTAATAACTTAAATGGCTTTAATGTTGTAAGCATTCTTTACACATCAACATCTAAATCAAAGAAGTTCAAAGCTAGTTTTGTTAAAGAAACCCATATGTTTGCCATATATCTACCTGATAATCCATTTATATATGTTTTTAGGCATTTTTAAAATAGTTGGAAGTTTTATATTATTTTCAATGAGCCTAGACCAGGTATCTATAATACTTAGGATTAAGCTAAACTACAAGTTTTAGGTTATCTTGGTGCTTATCACTATTAGATTAATATGCAAGGAAAAATTTAATACTGCCACAAATTAACAATGAAATTATTCGAACAAAAACAAATTCAAAAATCATAAGAAAATAAATACGAACAAAATACAAATTATCAAATATGTGGATGCCAAATTAAAATGATTTTGTTTTAACAGAAAATTATACAAATTGAAAAAAGATTGAGTTAAGGTTTGGAATCTCTTGCCTTAAGATGATTATTGTTTGTATATTGTGCTCAATAGATTCATTATGATTCATCTCTCAAGTGTCTCAAAATCTCATTGCAACCAGAAACATCACAATGGTAACTAAATGATCCATCACATTTAGTGTATTCTTTCTTTAATTGATAACGGCAAAACCGATTAAAAAAAAGGCTAGAGAATTATTTATTTATTTTTTTGGACAAAATAGATGGATTACAATAGTTTCAAATTTTTACACTATAAACTATTTTCAGATAATTAAAAAATTGACAGCAAAAACCATTGGATAAGGACATTAATTTAAAAATCAAAAAATTATTTGAAACTACTCAGATAATGCTTTATTCTGGAAAAAATTGGTCGGGTTAAGTTTAAAACAAACCAGCAAGTTAGGTTCAAGTAGCTCTAATGGGCTAGGTTCTCAAAAATAAAGCCCATTAGACTTTTAAACCAAGCTTGGCTTGCCTATCCTGGCTCGATGTGCGTGCATCTGTTTTTCCAAAGCTTGTGTAGGCCTTAATGCACAAAAGCTTAGATGCACCTTGAAACCTAACTCCACCAAGGAACCGAGCTTATATATACTACTAAACATAAGCATTAAGTTTCCAATATGAGATTGCAAATACCACCCAACATTACCAACTAATTTTTTCTTTTTCAAGTGGATTTAATGAGACTAATTTCTCATTCACCTTGAATATCAATCGTTTAAAGTAATCTTACATCGTGTATCTATTACGACAACCTATTTACACTATAGGTTAACCTTCATATACATATATGTATTTCATATTTTATACACGCTCAATTTATCATTGATATCTAACAATCTCTCCTATGAATGGAAATTGTCTAATTTAGACAAAAACCTGACTCGAAATGAAAGACAATAAAAAGTTATTGCATCAAGATAAGAAGCTTTTGGCCTTGAACTTTTTATAGCAACAACTAGCAAATTTGCTCGGCTAACTAATTAGCATGTGTTTGGATCTATTCAATCATTTTTGTAAATCAAGGCAATATGTGTTACACAATCCATCTTCAAGCACCTTGATTCTTACAATTATGTTCATTTTTGCCCCGAACACATACCGGTTTCTATAAGTGCTCTAGAGAATTTAGCCTTATCAATTTTTATAGAATTGACCATAATTTTTACACTTATATAGGTGATCTCTTATTAGGAGTATCTTGTAATACTCCACTTGATTTCATCAGTATATTAGAGTCATCAAAAATATAGCTTAACCTTGCAATACTCCACTTGATTTCATCAGTATATTAGAGTCATAAAAAATATAGCTTAACCTAACTTCTTTGCAGGCAGCACTAATTTACTATAGGAATGGGTAAGAGCTTTTAACTTTTTCAGTGCCTAGTCTAAGTTAACATAATTTAGTTGTCCTTTCAAACCTAGATCTTAGGATCTTTAGTCAACTAGATTAGGTTGTCATTATGTAATTTTTAATTTATAGGCTTAAGTCCCATTCCCTTCAATAATTTATAGACTTACTCTCCCATTTAAAAAGAATCTTGTATTCTGAATTCGAAAATTTTAAAAGAATTTCTTTGTAAAATAAATCAAGAATTAACAAAATATTACAACTGTAGCAAAAAATATCGATATAAAATCAAATTCTTTCAGGATCTTTAAATCGTGTTTACATGTGATTACAAAAAATTTTCCAGCATATAATTCTTTAAGAAACGATATCATACCTTCTTAACGACTGGTAAATTTGATGGAAAAATCTTCGTTAGAAGATCAACCAAAAAAGATCACTTCCAACCTTTTCCGAGATCACGAACGTTCCAAGTGCAATGCCTCTGACAGTAATCCACATTGACGGCAATAAGAACTTTTTTAAGGTCTGAGGTTTCTCTAGTGCTAGCTATAATATCTTGAGATTTTAAAATAAAGGTTTTTTGCTGGTTTGTAACTCTCAAAGAAATTAAGAATGTTTCTTGATTATAAAAAAATAAAAAACAAGAATGGAAGAAAGCCAAGAAAAAGGAGCGACGCAACTTTCTTTTAAGGTTCTTTATCTTTAGATGTCTAGGGCTTTCCAAGATCTTCTTAGACTAATTCACTTAATGTTGTCTTATATAGAACAATATTAGGATAGGTTCAAAAGAATCAATAAGCCCACTAACCTTGAAAGTGGTGCAACTTGGCCTTAATCTAATTAAAAATCCTTTTTTACCTGCCTAATCAAGATTGGATCAAGATAGTAACTTATTATTATCCTGGCCTACTCTAACATTTGCTGTGCTTTAAAACATTTATCTTAAACCGTAATCCATGTCTAATTGGGTTTTGTTCAAAACAAAGCACACTAAATTAACTAATTAGGATTTTGCAAACCATGAGTTTAAGGTTTTGAGTAACCCTAAATTTATGTGTAAGAATATTAATTCCTAATTAATTTCTTGACTAAGTAAAATAAATGTACTTCACATAAATTTAATTAAATAATTATCAAATAATTATTTATTTACTAATAATAGTTATCAAATAATTATCTTAGTAACCAAAACTAAATTCGACCCTTATTGTGATAGCCCTAATGACATGTTTACTATTAGATATTGTCTTGTTAAGTCATACTTATCTTTTTTGCCTAATTAAGGCATCCCTTTTAGATTTTATAAATCTAATTTATATCTAACCTTAACTGAACTAATTTAATTAAGACCTCCATAATATACTTTTTATTTAATTCAATTATACATAATTTAATCTTGATTTATCCAATTGATACATCCTATTGTGTGTGACCCATTAGGTTCCTAATATATTGGCAATGAGCATTATTAATCTCATTAATTATGTCCATAGTCAAAAGCGAGATCTAGTAACCCATCATGATCACCCAAATGTTGAAGAGTCAAAATGTGAACTCATTTTTAGTGACCAGCTTATCAACGTAATTTAGTCCTTTCACCAAATATCTTAGATTAAGTATGAGCTTGGTGTACTGTATACCCATACTTCAATCCATATTCGTTCCTACAACTCATGGTTAACGTTATGAATTTAAAAAAAAAACAATTTCTCCTAAATTCCTTGTGCTTTAGCCAAAGATTTTAATCCTATTAACCATAGCCAAGAACATATAGAATACATCTCCAATGTAACTAAGAGTGGTGAATCCTCTTTAGATCACTCATTTATCTTCGTAAGCTTCATGTCATAGCCAAAGTACTCTACCTTAGGCATCACTTGTTATGACCTTTCAGATAAATCAAAGTATGACACTACACATACAGATGGCTTGGTATCACAAGTTTGAAGATAGTTACAAGACTAACACCTGAGAGCATTTCCATTGACACTTAAATGAGTAATATCATATAGAGTTCTCACACGGTCCATATTCATTGAACCTGTTTCCACAAAACAAGCACCCACATGCCATCCCATGTATCCTTTATACTTTCACATATGAGATCGGTTCCTTACTTCATAAGTAAGAAGGCATAAATATGCTAGTCTTTGAGATTGCTAATGCCTTATCTCAGGAACATTTTTAGGAACATGACTTTGATGAATAAGGATTGTATAATTGTAACTCATTACAATTTTTTTGCAAGGCCTTATATATTCCATGGCGTTCATCCAATTAGTGGTTTCATGATTGCCTATCATACCATTAACATGAAAGAAAACCTTGTGTCAATATGATGTAGTGACGAGTTTGCATTATTGATTGTATGCTTTTAAGTCCAATCTGATTGGCTCTAGGGCATATTTAGTTACACTGTTAAACCTTTTGTTGATAGATCTGTAATATTATCCTTTAATTTTACGTAATCAACAAAATAATCTTGTTTAGAAGCAATTATCTTAAGGATTTATGTCTTTCACAAATTTGTCGAGACTTATCGTTATATAAAATTTGCCTTACCAATTTCAGACTGGCTATCATAATGTATATATATTGTTGGCACAAGTTTCAATCAACGTGAAATATCTTCTAAAAATTTCAAAGTCATTCTGTTTTTTTCTAGTTTTATCTAAAGCTATCCATTGTGGATCTAGCTATGGACATTTGTTTAGAAGATTTCTAAGATATCGCATCTCTTCCGATGGTAAAGACAAATCCACTAGTTGATTTCAAATTTTTAATATCGGATATCCAATTTGCATCACTGTATCTTTTAAGTACAGCTGAACATCTCATATAGTGCAGGCTATAATTTGAGGTGTATCTCAAGTATCTAAGTACCTTTACAATGGCCTTCTAGTGGTCATTTTCAGGATTACTTGTAAATCTAATCCGTTTGCTTACAAGTACGTTATATCGAGTCTTGTGCAATTCATAAGATACATTAAGCTACTAATTATCCACGAATATTCTATCTCAGCTATCGCATTACTAGTATTCTTCTTTATATGTAAATTAATATCTACAAGTATTTTACTATATTAGTATCATTCTTATTAAATCTCTCAAGGATCTTATCCACATAATAATCCTGAGTCAATACCAAGTCATCTTATAATTTATAAATTTTAATTTTTAAAATCGCATTCACTACACTCACATCTATCATATGGAACTTGCTAGTCAACTATAATTTGGTAGCTCTAATGATCTCAGCATTATCGCCTAGATCAATATATCATCTACATATAGATAAATAATGACATATCTCTTAATTAATAATTCAATTTTGAAAATTGAAGCAAAAAATTATTTCTAAGTGTTTTCTATTTTTGACAAAAGCAAATTAAATTGTTATGGTAATTTTGATTTTATAGTTGGCAAGGATTTTTTTCAGACATAAATGAATATAATTCAAATATTGAAAGAATATTCCCAGCCAAAATCTTATTTCTTTATAAAACTTTGATCCTATCTGTAGCAGGACAGAAGAAAAATAAAAGGAAGTGAAATAGGTGGGAAAAAAAAAGAGAGGAATCATGTTTTTTTTTTTTCTTTTGGCATGGAGGGTGGACAATAGAAGAAAAAAAAAAAAGGTTGGGGATAAAGTTATTGATAAAAATTGTTAATTTGTTTGGCATGGAGGGTGGACAATAGAAGAAAAAAAAAGAGGTTGGGGATAAAGTTATTGATAAAAATTGTTAATTTGAGTGGAAAGAGTATCGTCTCTCCAAATTTGAAATGATTGAATTTGGAGCAAAAGAAATAAGCAAATCCATCTATATCCCATTCCTCCTCTCATTTCTTTTGTACCTAACGAATAAAATGGTGGAAAGAAAATAAAAATTTTCTATTTTCTTTACTATTTTCCTCCTACAAAATACGGTGCAAAATTTTGTATATGGGACCATATAATTTATTACCAATTTAGACCAAAACACAATTTATATATATGTTTTTCCTTTCTCCCAATAATTGAAGTGTCTTGCCAAGAAAAACAAAGTCATTTGATTAGAGGATTTGCTTCCAAAATCATTTTACAAGTGATTTGTTATGTTCTACGACTCTTTTGCGTTTGCTTTGTTTTTTTCTTGGAAGATAATGACCTATACGTGATGCATTATTATTTAATTTTTATGCATTTTATTTTAATAATATTCTCCAGATTTCAATATTTTAATAAATTCAACTATTAAAAAAATAGGACATGGAATTTTAATAGTTAATTTTTATTTTACCTTTTTATTTTATTGTGATTGAATTATTGCTATACTTTGTTAGTTGAATTTTTTGTTTTTCATTTTCTTTGACCGAATTATTTTTATAACAGTAGCAGTGATATTAAATAATTTTTATTGGTCATTTAATTTTGTAATTATCAAAAATTTTCGAACATTGCTCAGCGTGTATGTTTTAAACTTAATTCATTTAACTTTCCTTTTACATTACTGGTTTATTGCTATGCATGGCACGGGTGGGCTTAAACATAACATGTAATGAGAAAGGAGGATCTAATTAGTATAAAATGAAATACATTATAACAATTTTTTATATAATTAATATTTTTAATAAATTGATCATTTGATTTAGTAATATAAAAATACTCATCGTACATGTAAGTTCTAAATCGATCCGATATTTTTATTATATTAATTAAAAATATTATTTTTATATATATTTAATGAATAAAATTTTTTTATATCAAATAAATAATCATATATTTTAAATTTATTTAATTTTAAATTGTATAATTTATATAAATAAGATATAAAAAATAATAATAAAATTAAATAATATAAATAATATAAAAAATTGGGAGTGTCTATATAATTAATCCATATGGAAATCTAGAATCATCAAATAGCTTGAGAGAAAAGACGCCCCATTTTCTCTCATTGGGAGGGCACCTAGCATGTATGCAATGGTTCGGTCAACCCACTTGGTTTAAAATAGTAGTGTTACATTAACTTTCCTTTAAAAAAAAAAAAAAAACTTAATAGTTTACATTCACGTCAAAGAAATATGAACAGATGGCCGTTCAACGTCAACAAATGAGTAAAAAGACAAGTGAAAATTGATTGAAAATGAAATGCAAAGAATTCGTAAATAATTTGAAATAAAAAAGGACTATGGCAATCAAATTCTAATGACAATCTTTAAAATAATATCTAAAAATAAAAATATAATTAATGTATTATTATTTTTTTAATTTAATAAAAATAATATAGTAAATGTAAATAAACTTAAAACCATCATTAAATAATTCTTAACCAATATTTCTATATACAGTTAAGCATATCCACAAAAATTAATTTTATATATTAATAGTAAGTTTTTTAATTTTTATTGAATTAATAGACTTAATACATGTTATATTTTTAATAATTTTTTTACTCTAATTAAAATATTTATTAATTCACTTGTATATATATATATATCTCTTCTATAGTTCAATTTAATCAAATCAAATACTAAAGTTTATCTTTATATTCTAAAAAAAAAAATTGATTAAATTAAACATATTTTGATAATATGACAGCAAATGTTATTAAAACAATTATAACAACAAATAAATAGAGACATGAATTTAAATAAACTATTTTTGCTAAAATAATAAAAAACACCTAAACGTTTTCAAATTTTTTTAGATAACTCTTTATACTTTACTCACGATTAAATAAACTTTTAACTTTTAATTTATAATTAAATAATTATTAACTTTTAAATTATACTGAAAGAAAGCTTATAAGTTTTAATTTAATTCTTAATACATCCTTTAACATAAATAGATATGTTCATAGGTTCGATCGCGATCTAAAAAGTTTTTAAATTTTTTATCCAAACTTGTAAGCTCAAATTACTATTAATAAATTAATAAAAAATTTAAAAATTATTTTAATATTAATATTTATATATTTTTATAAATAAATTTAATAAAAATATTTTTATTACTTAATAATAGTTATAATTGAGCATGTTGAATTAAGAAATGCTACCATACACTGGCCTAAATATAAGTCAACCTTTATTTAAAATATAAATTTATTTAAATATAAATTAAAAGATAAAAATTTATTTAAATATAATAAAATTATAAAAATATACTTAAATAAAATAGTAAAGTTTAAGATTTTCTATTAATATTTTAACAATTTATTTTTTACATAGTTTTGACACGTGAAAATATATGGCGCGTGGGAATGTGTAATGTTGGAATGGAACACCTGGCTGGTTGAATGTTGCGAAGCATTTGTGGGGAAAAAATAAAAGCAATTTCCTGAATTAGCTAATCTCATCTCTCTTTTGGATTATAGGGAAAGAACAAGAAACGCTTCTTTTCCTACCTACTATGCTTCCAATGTCTCCCTTATTTGCCCTCTTTCATATTTGCATTCCTTGTAACTGTTTTAAATTCTGGAGCTGCAACCATTCTCAGCCATCCATTCCCCCCTAAAACCCTGGAAAATTTTTTCCCTTAAATATAGTAAACAAACAAAACATCCCCTCCCGCTAATAACCCACATCTTCATTTCCATTACGTTTTCTTCTTTGTCGCTAACTCTTTAATTAACATCCACATACTCAGCGTCTCCTGTTATTAATCACGTGATTGATCTTATCTTGTCCCACACTCTTTTTTTGTTTTTGTTTTTATTTTTGCATTTCTTGGAATTGGATTCCAGGATGTTTTAAGTCATAAAAGTGTGTTTTTTTTTTTCTTTTTTGTTTATTTTGTACTAGCACTTATGGCTGACGAGGTTAGGGAGAGGCATGATCCAGAATTTGTCCTGGAAAGTGATGATGATGATAATGAGGACGACCTTGAAGGGAGCAAGGCAGGGGACAGCAGCAGCAGTAACTACAATAGTGATGACGACGGTGAGGAAGGCGGGAGAGATCCTTCTACCACTTTCTCTTCCCAACAATGGCCACAGAGTTTCAAGTAATACCCTTTCTTCTCTTACTCAGGCTATCAATACTCTGTTCGAGTTCCATGTAATGTAATTTCCATACAATTAAGTAATTCTGAAATTTGAGTTTGGATTAAGGTGATAAATGAAGTATATAAGACCATCAAGTTTTGTTTTGCTTGTCAAAGAGTGGCATATAATTTCAGTTTTCTGCACATTATTTTTTCTTTGTAAATATTTATTGTTGAATCAACTAATGAGAGAAACATCATTTAAACCTGGAATGAACCCTCTGTTGGTGGTTCTGGATTACATAATTTCCTCATATAAGAGCAATTAAGTAAGTAATTGGTTGTTGTTCCTTTTAAGTATATTCCATGCTAATGTGAGTAGTTAACGTCTGTTTCGACTGAATAAATCACTTTAATAGGTAGACTTCTTGGAAAGAGGAACGGGACAAAATATTTGATCTGATGGTTATGTTAGAAAATAGGAAGGTGATCAAACTGGTCATTAGATTTAAACATTTTCATAATTCATCTTTCCATCCTCCCTACCAAGAAAACCTAAATGTTGGTAACTTCGCTTCATGAATATAAAAGTTAGAACTTTCATTTATCTGCTGCAAAGAATTGGGAACCATTTAGCTTTTTGTCTAATCCTTCAGCAGCTGTGCCTCTGTTGGTTGATGCATCACCTTTGCTTTTTAATTTTCATTCTTTTTCCGGGTACTTCTTTATGTTCGTTACAGGGAGACAATGGATCCTTACACAATCACAGCATCACCAAGCTTCGGATTTGGGGTTCCAAGTTTTAGACATTTTAGTTTTAGCAGCCAGAACAAAAGTAATTTGGACCTTGATGGAAAGCTTCCTCTTCTGCCTGAACATCGGAAGAGTTATATGAAGGATTTTTTAAATAGCATCTCAAGAGCACCGTCATCATGGTCACAGAAGTATTCATTTCCTAAGCAACTTACAGGAGAGTTTCCCATTGCTTATGGATGTAGTGTGACCCAGACTGTCTTTAATTGTAAGCTACGTTGTTTCTTTTTCTGTTTCTCTTATTTATGAATTTTTTTTTGAGTGCTTTAATTTTCTTTATGTCTATGCTTGAAAATGGTTGAGAACCTCTTGTCAAATGATCTAGAGGGGAAATTTGCATGGTGTTGTCCGTTTATGTGTTCCTATTCATGCCTAATTGCACCTGGGGAAAAAACTGACAACTCATTTCTTATAACCAACATCATTGGAATTTAAGAAATCAAGAGATAATTGTTATCTGGATGTGCCTATGGTTTCAAAATTTAAACTCCATAATTTTTCTTTTTGACAGCAATAAATGTAATGGTTGGAGTTGGGATTCTATCTACACCTTATACAATACTGCAAGGAGGCTGGGCAAGCTTGTTGGTGCTAATCTTTTTTGCAGTTGTATGTTGTTATACAGCCATACTCATGAAATACTGCTTTGAAAGCAGAGAAGGAATTATATCTTACCCTGATTTGGGTGAAGCTGCCTTTGGAAGATTTGGACGCATTTTTATATCTGTGAGTTATTCTTAGCTTCTTGCTATTAAGTATAATGAATATTTTGTTAGGCAAGGATGGCATTACTGACAATTGCCTATGGTAGTCTACATACTAATATCTAGCAGTATGTATCTAATACACATTGTTTATTCTCATAAGCATGGTTTGTAGTTGCAGTTTCAATGTTTTGTCGTGCCTCTCCATGTTTGCTAGAATATAAGTATTAAATTTTATTTCAATTACATTTCTGCTACATCTAACCATCGATAGTTATGTATATAATAATTGTGAAGTTGAGGTGAAAGAAAATTCAATTGCTAATATAGATTTTATATATTTATCATTCGTTTATAGCCAAATTCTCTAACGCTGTGTTTGTTGGGTTAATGCAGATTGTTCTCTATACAGAATTATACGTAAGCTCGCCCTTCTATTTTACTTATTGAATTGTATGCTGTGACTTCTCTATCTAATTTACAAAGTTCCATTTATTCTGTTCAGTCATACTGTGTGGAATTTATTATCATGGAAGGTGACAATCTTGCAAGGCTATTTCCTGGAGTTTCTTTGGATTGGCTTGGTTTAAAGCTGGATTCAATGCATCTCTTTGTAGTTGTAACTGCCATTGTTGTTCTACCCACTGTCTGGTTAAAAGATCTCCGCCTGATTTCATATCTTTCAGGTGCTACAAAGTAGTTTCAAAGATACCCAATGTAGTCAAGCATCTAAAATGTTGAAGAAACATTATGAACTTACGCCAGATTTCCCATTACTTATTTTGCAGCTGGTGGGGTTGTTGCAACATTGGTGATAGTTCTTTGTCTGCTACTCCTTGGTGCAACTGGTGGCGTTGGCTTCCATCATACTGGTAAAGCTGTGAATTGGAGCGGCATTCCATTTGCAATTGGTGTATATGGATTTTGTCATGCAGGACACTCTGTGTTTCCTAATATCTATCAATCAATGGCTGATAAATCGCAATTTAAGAAGGCAATGCAAACATGGTAAGGAAAATTGTCGTGGCATGGAAGGATGTTTCACGTGCTCTTTTTGTTCTGATTTCTGCTGAACATCTTGTGCAGTTTTCTTCTGTGTGTAGCATTGTATGGGGTTGTTGCAACCATGGGTTTTCTTGAGTTTGGTCAAGGCACATTGTCTCAGATAACTTTGAATATGCCACCACAGTCTTTTTTCTCTAAAATTGCAATATGGACAACAGTAAGTATGAGATTCTTCATTTCACAGGTATTTTCAGCCACAGAGAGATTTAATGTTGTCTCTAAGCTACCTTTCTTGTTGTGTTGCAGGTTATCAACCCACTCACAAAATATCCTTTTGGCTATATATATTAGAATTACGATAAAAAATGAGATTAATACCTTTATATTTTTAATGTTCTTCCTTGACATTGAACAAATATGCATTGTTGTTGATCCCCTTGGCGAGGAGTATAGAGGAGCTGCTGCCAGATCAAGTTTCAAATAGTATATGGTGTTTCTTTCTTCTGAGAACAATACTTGTCTTTTCTACCGTTGGCGTTGCATTTGCTATACCTTTCTTCGGTAAATTTTGGAATTTGCTTTTTCAATGCTCTGGTTTATGTCGCATACTTCAAGATGCAATAAATCGTAAAAGCTAACAAATAATCATAGGTAAAATTAAACTCTTTTAGATTCTGGGGACAATACTTGTCTTCCATATCTTTATTTTTTAATATTATGCTGAAAGTATTCAATAAGAAGGTCAGATATGTGAATAGCTTTTTACTCAATACAGTGCACAGAAGCATTGTTTGTAAGAAAGCAACCTACGAATTGAGAATGTGCTTTATTAGAGGTCAAATTTAAGGATAACTACCTAATTGCCACTGTACTCTTGGTCAATAATCAATCTTATAACATCTACCTTGGTTTGGTTCAATTCGCTCATTCAAGTTTTATTTTGGTCCACTTTGGTCAAACATTAACGGAAAGCAATATTTCATGATGTATTACCTTTCAACCTTGAAAATTAATAAATTTCTAATTCGAAAAAAGGAAAAAATTAAGTAAAAGAAAAGTGTTGATGTCAATTTTGGAACTAATTCTTTTTTTTTTTTTTTGGTGCTTTTCTTCCTATTTCCTTGGTAGCTGGCAGCCAGTATTGGCTCCAGTCCTAAGTTGAACTGGAAGAGGCCTAAGATAGGCTAGACAGCATTCATCTGGCCAGTTGATCAGATTTGATCCCTGCGGGCTGTACTGATGTTTGCTGGACTAGTCCTTTGAATAGTAGATCCACACTGAGTGGAGCTAGATCCTGTCTTGCCAAGCCAAATCTATGGGTTAATAGCTTCAGTCCGGTCTTCTCATCAACCATTCTTGCTGGTTTGGTGGTCTGACATGGGCACCAATATCAGCTTGATCATTGGCGGGGTAAAAGAGAATGAGCTTGTACTTAAGGACAAATCTGCAAGGACTTCTGTAGGCTAGGACGCTAGTTGGTGGCATGAGCTTCTACTAAAGGATGAATCTGCAAGGACCTTTAACTAGGCTAGGAACAGTTGCACGAGCAAGCTTTAGTCTTTGTTAGAACAATTTTGAATCAATCATCTGCAATTAAACGTTTGAGCATCCTTAACTAGTTGCTGCTGTCGGCTATTCTGTTGTACACAGAATGACTATCTGTTTGATAGCTTCTGGTCAATTACATGCTTTATGAGCAACCTAATGAATGGGATTGGAATATGTATAATTCGAGTGAGGAGATTCGGCTGAAGTCAAAGCATAATTAGGTTGAGCTAAGAAATAGTTCCTGTTCGGAATGATGCTAAACATTATGAATCTATATTAAACTTCAAAATAAATGTTACTCATAACATGATCACAATTTTCACTAACATTTTTAGCTTTTTATACATTTTGGAATATGATTGTATAATGACTTGTAACAGTTATTTCTTGTGATTTCTGAGTACCTTCAGCTTAGTTCTTAGTAATTTTATTATTATAATCCATATCATTAAATTTATTATAAGAATTGAGTGATTTAAATGTGGCAGTGCTTTTATCACAGGTCTTATGATGGCTTTAATTGGTTCTGTTCTAAGCTCTATGGTGGTAAGTACTATGTTCTGTTTATTCTTTTATTAGAAATGGAAGAACCATTTATGGAGGCTTAATTAAAGGTAGTGAAAATAATGCATTTATCTGCTGTAAGGATAACCTTATTTTCTTTCTTTCAGGCTGTAATAATGCCAGCACTATGTTTCATTAAGATCGTCGGGAGAAAAGCTACAAGGACACAGGTAAGCAGAATCAACTTTTTACATGCACTTCTGCTCTTTTTTCTTTTGTTAAAAAAAAATTATTACTTGCATTTAATTTGTCTTATAATTATTTATTGTCAGATGCAACTGGAATAGGGAAAGTAGAATAATTGAGAACAAAAGTAATGAACTGATGTTTGCATTGAACCATCGTTGAGATTATCATTCAAAGAAAAAAAAAGTTAACGTTTCTTGTTGGCATCAATTATTATTTAAAGACAAAATACATAATACATCACCTATCATGTTGGTTGATGCATTGAAGCAGACATAAGTTGCAGTTGCGGCTTGATTGATGAGTAGCAATGAAACAAGAATACAGTGACTATGCTTCTGTTATCACATGAGTTGAAATTAGCTGATTGGCTGAGGTAGATTTTAAGTTTTAGGTTTAAGATATGGTGATGCTTTCTGATAAAAGAAAGCGAGCTGTTGGTTCCAGTAATTCTAAGTTCTAACAATTCAGTGAATGCAATGTTGACGCTGTCATCAGAAGGGAATTCATTGTATTCAGAAGAATTTGGTGGTTTATAAGTTACTACTTTGAACATTTGAGACTAAAGCATGTAGTATTCTTTTACGTTGTTGGTTTCTTGTATGAAAGTCCTTGTTGAGACGAACTCAAGCTGTAAAATACTCCATGATCTTTGGTTGTTTCATCTCCATGTTTATTAAATTTTTACATAAATATATATATGTGTATTTGCTTATTGTGCTCACCAATAAATGAAGGTTTTTAATGCATGAACAGATTGTTTTGAGCTCGACAATCGCGGCAACTGGTATCGTCTGTGCTATTGTTGGGGCGTACTCTTCATTGCAAGGGTTTGCAAGAAATTTCTGATATGTGGAGCATAGCTTCCTCCTGGTTCCCCATGTGTTGTAGTTTGTCGTCATTGGGATGCTTATATTCTCCCTGCAGGCAGCATAATTACAGGTATATAAATAAATCAATGACTTGCGATCGGGAAGAGGACCTTTCAGTCATGAGCTGCCTGGGAAGTTTAATTCCAAATACATTATAAGGCATTAAAGAATATTAGGATTAAGGCATGCTCTTCCTCATGTTTTACTATTGATCGCTTTGATGTTTCCCCCGTTTACTTTTTCACATATTGTTTTAGGTTAAGGCCTTGGTTTGCCTGGAGTTGAATCTGACCCTTCGATGGCTATCAATTAAGATTTTACTGAATACCTATTGCTGCCGTTAAACTTGTCAGTTTTGACGTCAACTCGAACAACCAATTTGATTGACCTAAGTTTAAACTCAATTCAATTTTATTTGATCACAAAAAATCAATAACTTGAAATTGTCTAACCCAAAACATCCAAACACAAGATGATTCGAAACAAAATTATCTAAATTCAAAATAATTTTAACCAATTGATTTGAATCTGAAATGATTTAAATACAAATTGATTGGAGCTCCAAATGATGCAAATTTGAAATACCAAACTTGAAGTAACTTGAAACATTATACCAAAATAATCTTTCCTTTTAAATTTTTTTCTTAATTATTATAATTTTGTACCTTTTTAATATGATCTTTTTTCAATTATAATTGAAAAAGAAATAATTTTATTATTATAATTGAAATGTATTTTTATATTTATCAGTATATATACTCTAAGTATTTTTTATTTTGATAAAATAATTAAATAGATCAATAATTAATTATTTTAAAATAAAATAATCAATAATAATTCAATATAATTATATGTTATATTACATATGATAATTTAATATTAAATAAATAAATTGATTGTATTATTTATTATAATATGATATAATATAAATTTTATATTCTTATTTTCAAGGGTATACATGTAATTTATAATAAATTATAAATATTTGTTCCAACAGGTAATGATTCAATTACTAGACATTTTGATCTTTAGATATTTAATAATAATCTCATTAGAAAGTTTGAAAACAAAATCTGTCGTCACCTTTTTGTAACAAAAAATCAAATTGTGTTTTCTTTTTCTCAGAAAATCCACAAAGAAACCTCAAAAATTCTCACAAAATTGGGAACTCCAAAAATCTTTTGCTACCAATTTTTTTTTTATGATGATTATTATGTTTTTAAATAGCATTGGAAGAAGAGTTTTAAGTTTTGTTAAATTTGATTTTT
>JBBYHM010000013.1:7299859-7309942 GCA_038381775.1 Adansonia rubrostipa
ATTAGAAATTGATTAAAAACAATTATTTTAAGTTTTAAAATTATAATATTTCATTTTTATTTTACAATAATAGGGCTTGATTCGGCCTCTTTTATCATTGAAAAAAAACAGGATCAAATTGAATTAGTTTGATTATCTGTCCAATTCAATAGTACTTTAAAACTAGTGGGAAGGTGAGAAAATTGAAATATTTATTTTCTATTCGATCACAGATTAAAAGAACAAAAGAAACAGTTAAAAGAAAAAGAGATAAAAAGACAAATTTGTTTTTCATAAAGGAGTTTTCTATAAATAAATTAAAAATCAAAAGTGGGATAATTTCGTCTTTTTGAACACACGTCATCATGCACTTTTCTCTCTTTATTCCTGAGGAACAGATAAAGTTGATAATTTTATGTATTTATATAATATTTATTTTATTTTATATTTTATATCATATTTATAATTATTTAATTTTGGTCTAACCTACAATCGTAAATGTATGTGGGGTCGGTTTAATTAACATATATCCAGATTAATTAAAAAATTGTTTAATCAACTTTATTAAAAGACGTTTTGCCTTTAATAGATTGTTTCTGAAAAATCTATGTATTAATTATATTTTTTTATACATCTATTAATATTTTTCATACGTGCATTGTGTTTAGCCATATGTGCCCATCATGTGTTAGTTAAAAATATTCATAAATTAAATTATGAGTTAAAAAAATTTAAATATTTTATTGAAATTTATTTTTGATTTGATTTGATTTATTTATATTATTTATATTTATTATTAATAATTAATAAAAAATTATTTTTATATTAATATTTATATATTTTATAATAATTTTAAATAAAAATATTTTTTAATTATTAAATATTAATTTAAGCTAAACTAAATTAGTAAAAGATTTTATGAAAATTCAATCCAAACGGACTAAACCAATCAAACCAGTTAAATAATTCAGCTCGTAAATAAATTTAGTGTTCGTTGCAGTGAATTTTTATTTTTTTAAAAATTTTTACAAGAAAATTTAATTAAAAAAATTAAAAATAATAAGTTTAAATTTAGTTTAATAATCTAATTATTAAAATAAAGCAATTTTTTTAGCGCTCCTAGTCCTTGGTTTTAGACAGACCTTTTCTTTTTCTTTTTTCCCAAGTTCCAACTAATACCATAAAATGCGGTCCAAAATCCCCAATAAAAATGGCATCTGCTTTCATTAGGGTTTCTCGATTGTCCGTCTTTATTTCTCTCAATTGCTATTCCTTAAATATATTTGATCCAATTCAAACTCGAATTTGATTTTTGAATTGTTATTGTCATTATTCGATGTGAGAATGCCCGCGACGGATTATCAAGGAAGTTCGGCACAGTTGGCAAATATCGGGCGTTCGTTGATATCCCTGAGGAGGGATCAAGTACACGCGATGGAATCGCCGAACGATGGTGGATCGGCCTCGCACGAGATGGAGCTCGAGTCGTTTCAGAGGCAAGTAGCTGACCTGTTTCACGATCTGGCTTCTGTTCCTTCCGATGAATTGCTTTCTCTTCCGTGGATTCGGAAATTGCTCGACGTTTTCCTTTGTTGTCAAGAGGAATTCCGGGTCATACTTTTTAACAACAAAGCTCAAGTGACGAAACCTCCCATGGACCGTTTGATTGCTGATTTCTACGAGCGTACTGTTAAGGCGCTTGATGTTTGTAATGCGATTCGCGACGGAATTGAACAGATCAGGCAATGGCAGAAGCTTCTAGAAATCGTGCTCTGCGCTTTGGGTGATAGTAATGTTAATAATAATACGAATAATAAATGTTATCAAAGAACCCTAGGAGAAGGGCAATTTCGTCGCGCGAGGAAGGCGTTGATAGATTTAGCAATTGGGATGCTTGATGAGAAAGATTCCAGTCAAACCCTCGCTCAGAGGAACCGTTCCTTTGGAAGAAACAATAATAGCAGCGGTCACTCCAGGGATCATCACCATCGAGCTTTGGGTCATTTCAGGTCCTTGTCTTGGAGCGTTTCGAGGTCTTGGTCTGCTGCTAGGCAGCTCCAGGCAATTGGAAACAACTTGGCTGTACCACGAGGGAATGAGGTTGTGGCTACCAATGGATTTGCGATGCCTGTTTACACAATGGGTTGTGTTTTGTTGTTTGTAATGTGGGCACTGGTCGCTGCAATTCCGTGTCAGGATCGTGGCTTGCAAGTTCATTTTTATGTGCCCAGGCAGTTTTCGTGGGCAGCTCCAATACTTTCGTTGCACGAGAGGATTATGGAGGAGTCGAAGAAGAGGGATAGGAAAAATGCTTGTGGGTTGTTGAGGGAGATCTATCAGATGGAGAAGTGTTCGCGGTTGTTGAGTGAATTGGCTGATTCTGTGCAGTTCCCGTTGAGTGAGGAGAAAGAAAGGGAGGTTAGGCAGAGAGTGAAAGAATTGGGGCAGGTTTGTGATGCAATGAAGGAAGGTTTAGAACCGCTGGAAAGGCAGGTTAGGGAGGTGTTTCATAGGATCGTTCGTAGCCGAACTGAAGGGCTTGATTTGGGAAGGGGACACAATCCTGAATAAAAAGTCTGTTGTTGTGTTGGGTGATTTAAACTGTTAGTGTCAAATCTGCTACTTGCAAATGCGTTTTGATTTGGACGTCGGGGGAAACTCAAGGATCATGAAGAAGAAGAAGAGAAGATGAAGATGGAGAGAAGGAATGTATGAGGATTTGAGGCATGCGCCACAAAAATAAAAAAGGGTAAGGAGGAAAAAAAAAAAACAAAAGGATTTTCTTGTATTTATCACCATATATCAGTGTAAAGGAAGCAGGATATGATGTTGGACCTTTGTCTTTGGTCCTGGTGCTGATGTCCAACTTTGTATTGTTATTGTATAATCAAATTTCTGGGAGTAAATTTGCATCTTGGTTCTGTAGTCGATTTCGTGTTCAATATTGTGTCTACGTGTCAATGATGTATACTTCTTGTGCTTCTTCGTTCATATTCTGATCTTTAGATGCAATAAGAAGATGAATAATAGTGAATGAACGAGTTCGCTTGTTGCTAAGCTCTTTGGGCAAAGTTGTAAAAATGCAAAATGTTGTCTGATAGTTTCTAGGATGAAGAAACTGTCTATTTTCTTTCTTGGGCTTGTAACTAGTATACTCATTGACTGGTCTAAGCAAATCTCCCTCTTGTAGCAGCGAAAATGAAGTATTAGATAGAAGAGAAAGCTGAAGATTTGTTGTTTCTCGTTTTTCCTTTTCGGTTATTCACTAAGTGCTTGCTAGCGTCCGTATGCATGGTTTTATTCTTATATCTTGCATTTTTATTCCCAATAAATTGCATGCTAAACAGAAATTACTATTTCCGGTTTGTTTTGTATCTCAGTGTAAAAGGGATATGATCTTGTTGAGAAAAATCTGGCGTTTAATCTTGATTGAACTCCTTGGTATCCTTTTCATTTTATGATCGATTCTCCCAGCTTGTTGCGCGAGGGAAGATGGTGAAGATATTAAGATAATCGATCTCCATTAAAATTCTTCTTTTTGTGCAATGGAGCGTAGAATGGCTTTCTAAGTGGACCTTCGCTGGAATGCCCCACTTTTGTGGTGGATTTCTTAAGCATATTAATTTTCCCTGCCTGCATTTGATGAAGTGTTGTTCCCTTTTATTTTTATATATAGGATTATTTATGCAACTGTCTTGTGCTCAGTATGATTGCTTCAGTGTAAACTTCCTGTGTCCCATATGTTAAGTTTCTTGCCACGTATTTCAGCCTAGCAATCTCAACCCTGAATGCATTTGGAGTTAACTTTCATCTTGCATGTATTTTTCTTGCCCTTATATGGCGAGAGATTGCAGGACATTTAACTCTTTCTGGAAACAGAATTTTTATTGTTTTTTCAGTTATTTGGTAAAGCAGAGCGGTTCTGTCATCATCCGTTGAAGAGAAGACGTGTGGGAATGACCAGCCTCAAAGATTGAATTTCTGGACCTGGACTGTCCAGGTATGTTATCGATGTTAAAGCCACTTTTATAACATAGCGAGTAATGCAACATTTCCAGAATTCACATAAAGGATTTGCTTAATGCTCCTGTCTTTTCCTTCAAATGAGCACATTGGATTTGATTGGACAAAGTTTTCCTATGAAAATAGGTACAAATTTCTTTTTAGTAGTAAAACCCCAATGCACTTCAACATGTAAATGATTTCTAGCTGAATCAAGAGCCAAAAATCGCTCGTTCAGCTCATAAAATGGAATTCACGGTGGTCCGTCCACCTATGCATATTCCGAGAGAGCTTGTAATTCCATACATTTATTTCTTCTGATAAGTTACCTCGATATGGTTGTGAAAGTTGACGGAGGGTGGCAATGCCGGTTGCTTTTGACTTTGTCGATCGATGTTATTGTTGACTAATTAGATTACTCAAAGAGCATTTATTTAGCTTTGGTCATGCTTTTCTGTGTTCCGGCTGCTAATTAATGTGAATAGGCAAAGTCATATTTTGCTGTATTCAGTTCCAGTAGAGTCATAATAATTGTGTTTTTTAATGTTCAATATTGTATGGCTCAGACATCAATTCCCCCCCATACTCTCTCTCATAAACAACAGCCTCTTACTATTATATTGTTGAAGGAAACCTGAGGGGATTCAATTCCTCTGATCTGCCCCCCCATTTCTTGATATATGGCAATGCAGCAGAGAGGCATGAATGGTTGGTGGAAGGTTACATCGCCAGACATACTTTTGATACCTACCAAAAAAATTATAGAGGCTGCCGTTCCTTACATTACACCCATTGTTATTAAATCCGGAGCCTCCCAGTTGGACCGGTTGATCCACTGATCTAGCTCTTAATCCGATCGGTTTTTTAATTAGACTGTTTTGCAATTGACCCAAGAAAATTCGGATTGATTGATTCGTTGGTTTTTTGAAAAAAAAAAAAATCAATTATTATTATTATTATTATTAATCCACGTCAATTAAAAATATTTTTTTTAAAATCAATACTTAATTTGAATTCTGCATGCTAATTAATAATTCTTTTACCATTTCACCAATATTTTTTTCTTGAAAAAAATTAAAAATAATAAGTAGAAAAAAAATCCTTGAAAAGGTAGGAAAGTTTATTTTTAAATAAAAATGAATATTTTTAATTTTTAAATCATAATTTTTAAATTGTACAATTAATAAAAGTACTTATATAAATTGTAATTTTTTAGAAATATTTTTTTTTTGAATCAACATTAATCTGAATTATCTGACAATTGAATTAATCGTCTCAGGATCAAAATTTTAAATGGGTTGATATCAGATCTGATTGTGGTAACAATTATGCATAGAACACCTGGAATAGATGGCCGTCATAAAGTCCAAACCTTTAATCGCTAACGTAAAAGCTCCTTATATTTGTTTCTTAGCTGGGCAACTGAAGTGAGCTAATTTATGTGAACTTTCAAGGACATCCACAACTATAGTTGCAGGGTCAGCAGTCGGCTATTTTGGCCATTAAATTAAATTAAACTTTTCATGCGAAAATGACTGGGGCATGAAGTTACATTCGGAAAAACCCACTTATCCCTCATATTTTTCAAGCTTTTAGAAGTTGAAAAAAATAGATTTTATTTTATTTTTTAGATGTTCCAAGTTGGAAAATACGATTAAACAAAAAAATTATCTCATTGTATTGATCAAGTTCTTTTCTTTGACGCATTAAGTATTTCCAAAGATCTTACCTACTTTTTTGCTTTGCATCCTAACTGCTTCTTTGAATTTTTTATAGAACTAAAGCAAAGTAAAAATACTCAATATTTTAGAATTGGGTTTCAGTTTTTGGATCTTTAAAACCCTTTCATAGGGAAAAAGAAAATAATTTTATTCGTTATGTGCAGCTTTTAAGCTTGTAGAGGATGTTTTAAAGTAATAAGATCGAACCCAAAGTTTAGTTCAAATAATTAGATACAATTTTTTAGTGATTTTTGGTAAAGTCGAATTTAATCCCAACATTTATAATTTCTGAAGGTCGTCAATCTGGGCCATTTCTATTTTCTAATTACGTAATTTTAGTAATAATGAACAAAAAATGTGTATCTTTCTTTCAATTGATCACTTTTAGTGGAAGTCATTTCTGGCAATTTTGCTTGAGCTATTAGTCATTAAACTGTGAAAATGAGATTCAATGGAAGCTTATGTAATACTCTTTATCATTTTTACATTTTTTTTTCTATTATTGCATTAACTGCAATTTAAGCATTGGATTTTCCAGCTGATGGTCTATAATAAGTCTTTGCCTACTTACAATCTATAACTTCCTTTTGACGGCTAAATTGCAGGGCGTCTGAGGCTGGATTTCGCGTTTTGGAATATATATAAATCTCGATTTTATAATTATGTTTTTGTGTTAATGAGCCTATTTAGCTGGTCTAATTCCAACAATGGCTTTCAGACAGTTTCTTGGCTGACATATGTCAGCTTGTATGGCACCCTGAGATGTTTGTTCTTAAGAGGTTTGAATGATTAAAATGCGATTTGTCATTTTATAAGGCCTTAATGAAACGCTATTCGAAACCTTAGCTCTCAATGATTTATTATTTCATTTGGTTTTGGTTATAAGGTAGCTAACAGAGGCAAAGCTGAAGTTCTAACTTCTCCAGAATTCATAAATTTTGAAAGAGATGTGTGCCTAACCCGGGTTTTGGAGCAACAGCCAGCAGGAAGTCACATTACCTGTCTGCAACTCAACGGTATCTTTGCAGCTTTTGAATGTCCCGATTAGATAAAAGGATTTCTGACACTATGCTTGTGGATTATTAAGGCAAAAAAGCTGCAAATGATTAATCGTTTCAATGGTGTAAATAGTCATTTGCCACTCTTGGAGTTTTCACTCTTTCATTATTGGCTAATAATTCAGTATTTGACAGGACACGTAGTCTCAGCTTTACCCACTTGGGTGGAAAGAATTTTTATCTTTTCAATTGAAATCATGCCCTCATTGAATGCCTCAATCCTTCACACACACACACACACACACACACATATATATGTATTCTCAATACAGCTGCCTTTTACCTCTTCATTGAAGGAAAAAAAAATCAACCTTTTTGTCAGCATCCCTTGATATGAAGCAGTGGTATAAGGGTAAGATATCCTGAGAAAGCAGATTTAGCCATTTGTAGGACCATGATATATATATATATATATATATATATATATTTATATTGTAGAAGGGATGGGAACAATGGAAGGGTTGTCTTGAGGATAAAGAATTCGAATTTTAGATCTATTAATTACTTTTAAGGATATTTGTAGCACGAACCATCCAAATAGTTAAAGCCTTGGATTCGACCACCGAAGACGATGCCACTTTCAATTAGTCATACTTACAACACCTCGTTGGCTGTTCATACCATCGGAAAATTCTAATTACTAAAAGATCTTTTCATTGTATATTTCGTGTCCCTTTAGCTTCGTTTGACAAAAGTTCTTGAGAGGAATATATATTAATTTTCAATTAAAGATAAAAAGAATAGAATGCAGAAAGATTGAAACAAACATGATTAGACAACAATCAAACGTTTTCTTGATCTCAACTTCTGTTTCATTTTTTTCCCAGTTTGTTTATTAATGTTGGCTGTGTTTTCTACCAAGTATGAAATAAATGACAGCAATCGAATTTTTTATTTCTCGTAAAATATCTGTATTCGATATCTATATATGTGATATATATGAATACGTATACAAAAGTATGACGTTGCAATTGCTTTACTACATATTGCCATTTTAGGAGTTCAAACATCATCAATATACAGCTGCGTGCATGCATACCCCAGAAGGAAATATAAGACACAAAATTTATGAATCTGCCAACCTTTTGTATAATTTCTCAATAATGGTTTCTGGCGATTAGTTTTTCGTTCAATGCATAAGTTCATTATGCAGTTTCGTTGAGGGACATGTACCGCCATGGAATTAAACCAGATTTCTTTTTTATTTTATTTGATTTATTCATTAGTTCATCCTTTAATATCTGGAACAGATCGGAAAAATTATGTATTTTGGTCGACAAGATGGCTGGTAGAGGATAGAGGTAGACAGTTGTCACCGAAAATGCCGTCGTCATCATTGTTGCACCGAACTTTAAATGAAGCATTTACTGCAACAACCAGGATGTCCCCTTTAATTTATTGAAAATACAACATTTAAACAGTGGTTGGAAGGAGAATTCATAACTTGTTGAGTTGCTTGCAACGGTGTGTCAAAGATTTTTATCTTTCATTCCTCGGAATATTTTGTCCTGCATCATGCTTTGCGCTCAAGATCAGACTTCAATTTTTAAATATTTATATTTAATATTTGTATTTGAAATATATTTAAACATAAATATAAAGATATAATTTTTTAAATATGTATAATTTTTTTTAAAAAAATTACATATACATAAATAAGACATATGCTTGTATCTAACATTTTCATTCGAATTCGAATAACAAGAGCAAGATATTAGATCAACAACGTTAATTGCTAAGATATATTTCATTGTTAACAATAAGAATTTGTTTAGTCTACCGTTAACACTATTGGCTGAAGTTAGTCAGAGATTGAGAGCAATGTCTGTCGGGGATTTAAATTATGGTTGTAGGAATGTTTTTGATTGCTTCACGTTTATGTATATTATCATTGACAATTGTAATAAATATAAATAGTCAACATTAACAACGGAGAAAACCAAAACCATAAAATAATGATCTTTAGCATGACAATGATCTAGATTTAAATGTTCCATATTTGGGGAGCTTGGAAAATTGAAAGACTTAGCAATGGTCATCAACTTCCATGCCGGTTATATTTGGATTGTTGCAATATAAAAAGAGAGGCAATTATCAGACGTGACTATTTGTTTGTATTGATTGAATTAGGTATATTGGATTATGCTATATAACTTAAAATCCCAAATATTTTGACTCTCACAATGGTAAGATATATATCTATATATATCAAAAATCTATAATGATATTTCTCATTTGTCTTTGCTCGGATCACTTTAATTTTAATAATTAAATTTAGAGTTACTTTAACCATCAAGTATAATAATATGATAATTAGATCGGTTTATGATTTTAACTACTAAATATTAAATAACAATTTAATAAAATTACATAATATATTTTTCAAAGTTCAACTTAACAATAATTAGGTCGGGCCTAAGTTTTAAATGCTCAGCCAAGACCCAGCTTATTTAAGAAATAGGCTTCTAGACCCATGTGACAAGCTTAACATTCTTGTTTAAGCCTACTTAAATACAAGATGAATATTTGAATTTAAACAAATAACTCAACATATGAAAATATTCGATAATAATCACATAATTAAGATAAATCGAAGAATATAAGATCTTAACTTCAGTCTCTCTATGCCAAAATATATGTTGCCATTGCCTTTGCATTGAAATATTGGCTACAACTAAAACAAGAGGTAAGGACTAAAGAAGAAAACCCTGTTTTGTTGCTATTTGGACTTTTGCTTGGCAAGCCCCCAGGAAATGTGCCTTCTTAGTTCTAACTCTTATAATTTGATCCATAGCAATTCAAAGAAAAGAATAATATGTATGGTATACCATACTCTCAACATAAGCAGACTCCTATACGTATATTATCTTATAAAGATGACAGTAAGAGAAAAAAATTTTGCGACCTTTCATTTCAAAAGCTTACACATTATTCATCTTTATTTGTACTTTTTTTGAAAAGAAATTCCCCTATTTTTGGGAGGTTTTAAAGGTGAAAAACTTGTAAGTTGGATTCCTTGCACAACCTTGTTTTATGGGATTTCCTTGGTCCATATGTTTTGGTAACTTTATTGAAAACTTGATTTTACAATATCTTTTGCTACAAGTAAGCTTCTATATCATAATGATTTAACTTTTTGATAGCATAATAATCAATTTTTTTAGTTTGATACTACTATTTGGTCATAAGAGACCAAGAACAAGGAATCCCATAACGTAGGGATCAATTGAAAGGCAAATAGGAAAAGCATAGTTGCTAAATTTGCTACGAAATGTGAACAACAATTCATATATGTTCTTTGCTTTTAGTATTGCTTTTTTTTT
>JBBYHM010000013.1:7329975-7344562 GCA_038381775.1 Adansonia rubrostipa
AGGGGCCTAATTATATGCCATGTAACACGTAATTGCCCTAGTGCTTAGGGTTAACCAGCTGGATGGTTCTAGTCTTCTCGACCATGAAAGCCTAATTAGTTTAAGCTATATGAAAATTTGGGAATATTTGTCCGTTTGTCAATGCGCATAGATTTTAAATAGGATTAAGATTAAATTTGTCATTATTTTATAAATTAATATTAAAAATTATTATTATACTTACCTTAAACTCATTAAAATTTGTAGTTATAATTTCAATTAGTTTTATTGATTTTCTTGGACAAAAATTAATTAAAGAAATAAGCTTTTGAGTTTACTGAACAGAGACTGCGAAAGGAATGCAAAGATAAAAGAAAATATCAATGGTACCGATATTATGTTTTCGAGATATGTGCTTTAATATTTAAATCAATCGAGCATCAAAGTGTTTAAACTGATAAAAGAAATAAACAAGTAAAATGGCAATGAATTTCAGTGCTTTCTTTTATCTCGAATCAACTTTTACTTCACTGTCATGTTGAGAGTTTTTAAATTTGATAGATGTAAATCAAGTGGCTCTAAAATTAAGAACCATTTGAAATTAGCGCGTATTCAATTAACTAAAAAAAATTGGACCCAACAAGTCTAAAATTTATAGTGGAATGTAATTTTTTTTTTTAATTATATCAATCGGATCACTTTCTAAAATGTTGCAATCCTAATTTATGGTAGACTTGCTCGTCAGCCGATTTATAGTTTGGATTAAAGTACTTGTTTAAATAATAAAATATTTTTATTAAAATTTAATTATAAATATTAATATAAAAATAAAATTTTAATATGATTTTAAATAATAATACAGACTTTAACATCGATCTGAATCTAATCAAATTCAAACTTAAAAAAAAAATACTAGACATCTCTATCCACGTGTAATTATTGTTTTCTTTTATGTGATTTTTTTTTCTTTAGAAAACAGTTTAACATATTTTGGTGCATAGATACTCACATGCAATCCAAGGCGCAAATCAAGCCTCTTGCTGGCCAATCTTGAAGCGACGGCATGCATGCCATGCGGAGCCGACCCAGAAAACGTTTAAAATTAATTAATTAATAAAATCTTCTATCTCTGCTCCATAGTCTCCAGGAACGTTATGAGCTAAGACTATCGAATTTACGTGAAGGAAAAAAGAGCTGAAAACTTTGACTTAAATTTTGTTTGACAAAATTAAATACTATATTATCTAATTTTTTAAAAAAATATTCACACTTAATATTATACAAAAATATAATATTTAAATATGTAAAAAAATTTTAAAATATTAAAATATTTTTTTCAAATATATATTATATATTTTGAGAAACATATTAAAAAATGACTAATATCAGTAAAGTATAACGAGTTGGACTTGGATCCAGACAGTGAAAAAAAACAGTAGCAATAATTGTCGATGAAAAAGGCAATCATCGATATATCATCTCATTTTTTTTAATGACAATTATTTTGATATTTTTGTAATTAAATATAATACTTTCAATTTTTAAAATTAGATCCCTGAGAAATGGGATATGAGAAAAGAATTAAAAATATACATACATATATACATATAAAGTTGATGCAGTAATTTTCCTTAGCGCTGCCATCTATCTATATTTGTATAGGTTAGAAAATAAATCGAGCTTGAATGAATGAATTTTTGTTTATTTATTTTTAAATTTATTTATATTTTTTAAAAATTTTTTGCACTCGTTTATTAAAATTTAATGTGTTTGTATTCGTTTATTTAAATTAAATAAATTTATTTGTAAATACTAAACGAATATATTCATGAATATATAATCGAATATGTTCGTGAACAATTAAAAATATGTTCATAAGTAATAAACAAATAAATTTAAATAAAAAACAAATATGTTTATAAGTTTTAAATATAAAATAATAAAATATAAATATTATTAATTATATTATAAATAAAACACAAATAATTATATTATTACATAATCGAACAATAAATGAGTTTTAAAAGAACTTAAACTAATTTATTAAACGAAGTTTAAACGATTCATAAATAAACTTGTTCGTGAACATAAATGAATCGAATATACTATTTTCATGTTCGATTCATTTAATAAATGGGTCTCAAAATCTTGTTCATATTAGTTTATTCAGTTTAATAAACTAACATAAATTAAATTATTCATTGAATACTCTATTCATTTAAAGCCCCATACCTATGTTTATTAAATATATTAAAATCTTAAGTATGAATATAATTATATCTTAATCATTTTTAAACATATCAAATTATATTTATTAAATTTATTTTATTTATGTCTTATTTTTATAATATATTTAAAATTATTACTTTAGATTTGAGCAAAGTTACATTAAATAGTACACATTTAAACAGGTGCATCCGAGCACGCCGAAGAATTTGCATGTGAAATAATGATTACTTATTAATGTTAAATAAAATCACGAGGAATTTAAAAAAAAAAAAAGAAAACCTCCCACTAATAGTCAACAATGGAGATGTTTGGGTTGTCTAAATTTATTTGATTATTTGAAAAATATTAAAATATTAAAATATTATTTTTATATTAATATTTATGTATTTTTATAATAAAATATAAATAATTTTTATTATTTGAATAATAATTTTAAATTAAATTAATTTAAATAACTAAATATATGTTTCAATTTGTTTAAGATCGGTCAACAACAACTGTCAGTTATTATTTTCTTTTGGTTAGGCTTTTTGGACCCTTGACTTTATCCATCATCATTTTCATAAACTTTATTACATGTTATAGTAATTATTAATCTTATTCACATGGGTTGGTCCAATTAATATGAGGAAGAATTTCTTTTTTTTTTTCTTTAATCAACATGGATTCAATTCTTTTAAGGAGTATTGGAAAATTAAATTTTTAATGCATAAATTAATGTGAAAAAAAATGTGTTTAGAATCATTTATTAAAAAAAAGAAAGAATTAGATCTATTTATCGAGATATACTTTTTCACATCTTATAAAAAAAATTATAGGTGGGAATATCACAGAGGCAAATGTTGGTTACAGCAGAACTCACGATACATATATATGTATATATAATATGAATACGATATGAATATATAAATATTTTAAAATGTATATAATATAAATTATTATAATATTAAAATTTAGATAAACACATATATTAAAATATGATTATGATATCATAAAATATACGAACTTAACAATGATGCATGAATTGCTAAGTCTAGATGTGAGATAAAAGAAGAAGCTACGAATTCTGAAATTTAAACTTTTGATATACTAAGTATCTACTTTTAAATATAATTACATGGACCGATCGAACTAAGCTTAAATTTAGCAAAACACCTTATTTGAATGATACGAGAAAAAGTATGAAATTAGGAGCATGTCTTGTTCATGTGTTGTATAGTTCGACTTGTTTCATATTGGACCAAGTTCGTATATATATTTCTTAATTCAAGTTAATTTGCCTCACCCGACTCAAATTACTATTTAAATAATAAAAATAATTTTTAATTAAAATTTAATCTTGAATATTGGTATAAAACTAAATTTTTTTAAACCTTTTAAATATTATTTTGAACACTAAAACGAGCTTTCGAATAGATTTAACTATGACTTGGATAAGAAAATAAAAAATTTTTTTTGGTCGCAACCTAATTCATACCCATGAACTCTTCTATTAAGATCATCTGTTACAATGCAATCGATTTTCTTTCAAGTACATACGAATAACACTGCGAAAACATCCAACAAAGCATAAACTTTTACGCTAATTAAATGGCTACTTCATCACCTTCAAATCTGTAGTGAGGAAGATAAGTAGCCTAACAAGGATCAAATTTGAAAAAAAACATGATGTTCTTAGATGATGAATTGAATAATGTTGAACTGCCAAAAACTGTATGTGATTCATTACAGAAGGCAGTAATGAATCATTCTTTCAGGCAACATGATAATCAATCCGGATTTCGAATCACAAAGTTCATTTATCAAAAAAAAGGGAAATGACTAAAAGCTAGACATGGTAATCCGGGCATCGTATTGCCAAGTTAGGATGCAATGGAAGTTCATGGATTACTCGTTTAGATGTGTTCATGGCTCTTAGAATAGATCGACTTTCTTCTTCTGAAGGTCTTGCTTCCACTTTGGCAATTGGTAAAATGCTTCTTTGTCCATTCCAAATATGGTATGGAACTCCTCGTCTGACAAGTAAGTCTGAGAAATCAAAGCGTAAGAACATGAATATGTTCGGAAAAAGATAAAAGAGTGAAGTTAAAAACATCGATGGTGGGACAAACCTCTCTACGTTTGAAATCAATTCCAGTTACAGGGTTTTCGGATTTGGACTTCAGTTGCTCATAACTGAATGTACCTCGAGTGATTCCACTTACAGTGTCATCTTGCTCGGTTTCTTGATCTGCTTCCGCATCCTCACTATTGGTTTCGGATTCTACACCAGTTTCGGCTTCAGCTACCTCTTGAGAATCCTCAGCTTCAGAAGGGTCTGCTTCGCTCTTTGCTTCAGCTGCACACAATCTCATCGGATGCAGTTTCAGAATTACATGTAAAGACAGGAGGTCGATTTTACTTATTAGATACCACACCAAGAAGATTTAGCAACTTCTGTTGGATCGGTTTTCAGGTCCTTTTTTAAGATAACATTGTCCGCAGAGTACAAGCGATCTTACCAGGTGGGCTGGTTACTAGAGGAGTGGTGCTAGTGGATTTTGTAGGGGATGCATCCTTCTTTTCGGCAGTAAGAACTGAGGAGAGAGCAGCTACAGCTGCCGCTCTTTGCGATCCCTGACAGGTGCTGGGAGGCTTCGGAGCCGAGGTTTTGGTCGCAGATGACGGATTAAATGCAGATGATAAGGCAGCTAAAGCCGAAGCTCTTTGTGTAGGCCCTCCTTGATTTCCATTGGACTTGTCCTGTGTCGGCAGCAGAGAATCCATCAGCCAGGAAACTAGTTTGGTAAATGAATATCATTGTTTTGAGAGAAAGAGAGAGAGAGGGAGAGACATTATCATCTTCAAATAACGATCTAATATCACTATTCACGACTGCTCTTAATTTGCCGATTAAAATTATTACCCCACAAAGACTGCAATGTCAGGATCACTTCTCCTTAGAGGCAACCACTACGACAGTTCGATGTCATCGAGCTATAACAGATAAATATCATAAATTCATCTTAAAACTTTTGCTTTATGTGTCACTTAAGAGACCTTCCTCTTTCCAAATTAAGTTAGTGACATTACGCTTAATAGAAAAAAATGGTCCTTGATATCCACAATGGATAAAGAATAAAGAAAGAGAATAAAGAAAGAAAGAGAATAAATTTTGAGAATAAAGAAATCACTGAATAAAGTTTGAGAATAATGTCGCTGTTTGATTGGCAAAATAACTATTTCGCGAAATAGCTTACTACGGTCTTATTCCGAGAAATCACTGAATAGCCATTCCGAGCCCCCCTCAATGAATAGCTATTCCAACTTTAGGGGGAATAAGAAATTGCTTTAAGTGATTCGAATACCGTACAAAGGGGATTTCTAGGGGATTCAACTCCCATACTGTTTTATCCCTCTGAACTAAACTACTGCATATAGTTGTTTCATTCCATTCTTGCTTTATTCCATTCCCACAAAATAGTTATTTCATTACAGCTCTATTCCATTCCCGTGAACCAAACCTAACATAAATATCTTTTTATATTAGACTGAAACTTGATATATTGAAAATTTTCACTTCGTGTGAATTAAAAAAAAAAAGGGAAAAAAAAGAATACCTCGACGGCATGGCTAGCCCCAAAGAGCAACGCCACCTTTTTCTGGAACGAGTTTCCTTGCACCTGCGTTCCATGGAGAACAGCTAAGCATAATTATCAAACAGATGCAGAGTATGCAACATGCAGGAAAGGAAGGATGAACTATGTCAGACGAAGAGCCGTTAACTCTTAAAGAAACAACATAGCATTTCATAGATTTTTCAGTGTGCGCATACAATTAGCAGTAACCGACTCTTTTTGGATACACTATGAGTGACATCAATAGTGTAATATGGTAATGTTATCCAAGATACAAGAAGCTCTCAATGGTATGATTCTTAAACTTTAATTTTTGGGAGAATTGAGTGGCACTTTCTTAAAAAAAGTGTACCATGCTAATCAACTCCCTCTCTGGTACCATATTACATTAATAACATCATCCTAAAGCTTACTATGCTACATTCCATCATCGAGGCTCTCTCATTTCAGTTTTAAATTTTAGAGTCCTTATGCTTTGAATTCTTATCTCCTGCACCTCAAACCTGCTTGAAAACTTTTTCTTTTTCCTTCTTAATTGTTTCTGGTGCAGAGAAAGAAACCTGTGGAACCCAAGCTACATTTGATGGTTAAATGGTCAGTTGAGCTTACACAGTCTCTTCATCAGACATGGATTCAAACATTTCCTCATCTACAAAACAATTGCATTGGTTAAAAGCATACGGATTGCATTTTCCTTATTTTCATCCCATATTTTTCCTAGACAAGCTGAAAATATAACTTCTCATCATCTGTTGCTGATGAAGATAAAACTGATCCAACATTAATTGAAGTGACAACAAGGATAAAGTAGAAAAATCCAGTTAAGGACACATACTGTAGCTCGGGAAGAATCCCATGAAAAGAATGTAGTGAAGAAGCACGGTTCGTTTCCTTCAGTAACTTTGTAAAGTGCAACATTTGGAGACAAACCCTCTAGAGATGCAGCCATGTCAATGTATTTCTGCACATAATTTCTAAAATGAATAACGAGCATATGAAAAGGATAAAAATGACGAAAGAATCAAAGTTTATTTATTACCTGGCCAATTTCAAAAACATTTTGCTTTTCTTTGGTGTCTACAGACTGACCAACCCAAAGAAACACTTCAGCATGTGTGTCGAGTATCAAAATATCTTCTGTCAAAAGATCGTCCTGAGAGAAATTGTAAACTTCCTCAACCTGCACAATTGAACGTAAACCTACATATAGAAGACACAAGATACACGCAGGAACGAGTTTCAATTACATTAGGAAAAACTCACCTTAAACTTTCCTGAGGAATCCATGTGGAAAAAGACGAAATCATGGAAGAAACAATTAGAATGGTAATAAGGTTCATTAATAACTGAGGGCAGAAAGAAGAAATCTTAGAGCAGAAATTTGAAAACAAATCAAATCGCATTTTTGGATAAGAAATACACCTTTATCAAGAGAGTAAGTAAACAAGTGGGGGTCCCTGACAGTCTCGATCGATTTTTTTTTGCTGGTATAACTTTGTTTCCCACCAAGTGCAAACCAGAAGGCGGAGGTCTCTGTTCCTTCTTTAGCATGTTTCAGAGCAACTCCAGGCTGAATGCAAAAGATTATTAGATGATTGATTGAACTCAAAAGAACTGTAATCGTTAGAGAATTAAATCTTACCAATTGATTGATACAAGATATAAAGGCACATATTCCTGTTAATTGGCCAATTGGACTTGTTGGAACTTAGATGCTAGACCGTAACTATATCAAGTCATTACCAGGTTTCCCAATAAACACATTTGCTTTACAAGAAAATCCCAAAAGTAAACAAGTTTCTGTGCATAGTATACCTTCAAAAATTCAGCAACCTTGGCGGCTAATTGCTGCTGTTCATAGGAGCTTTGATTTCCATGCCAAATGAAAAATGAAGATCCAGATTGCAGGAGGAAACACTCAGTTGAGTTCAATGATGTTGCCACCTAAACAATAGTTACAAAAACAAAGATACAGTCATCACGCTGCACTATACCTGCTGTTAGGATACAAAAGCAATACGCAATCATACAGCACACATCATAACTACAAACTGCAGGAATGCAGTCATCATTACACATTCGATGTCAAATAAAAATAGTTTCCATCTCACTATTAGTAAAACAATGGAAAGATAATGAAAATTGCATTTTTGGTCCCCTTCTCTGCCTTTCAACATCCATAATGAGATTAGGAGCACTTATTTCAATCCAATGCTTTCATGGTCCTTTCTTAAGAGTTAACCAGAGTATTTGTTTGACTGCCTCTTTGGGTTATAAGGCCTCGAAGTTCTGAACCAAATCAAGCTTCCTTGATGAAGAAAAAGACTTTAGCTTTTTTATATTATCCTAATTGATTTGACAATACATCAATTAGCTTGGTACTCAATTTGTAAAACTAAAACCTTCTGAACTCGAACAATCTTCACCTAACATTTTCTGTATTCCATGCCATCAGTTCTCCAAACAAGCTAGCATTGTAGTGACATATTCTTTTCACAGTTGTTTTAAATTTCTTAAAAAAAAAAGGAAAAATCACATCTTGCACAAATTATGATGCTTTTTATTATCCAGTTTCACCGCAGCATTAGTGAACAACAAAAACCGGAGTATACTTTAGTGCTTAAGAAACAATCAAATCCTCAGAAGAGTTGCTTTTAATCAGTTTCCAAAACAAATAAATATTCATCACGCACATTCATTTTTCACATGCTAATCAATTTTATGCCATTGGCAAATAGACCACCCTTGCAAGGAAAAGCAAATTTCTTTTATGTGTCTAATGAACTAAAAAAAAAGGCCAAGGGTAGTATGAGTGAAGCTTCCTTGACTACATAAATAATACATCATAATAATTTGTTTGAAATTTAGTAGAATGATAGTACAATGATAGTACCCTTGGCTTTTTTCACATAGTAATCAATTTTATGCCTTTGGCGAATAGACCACCCTTGCAAGGAAAAACAAATTTCTTTTATGTGTCTAATGAACTAAAATAAAAAAGCTAAGGGTACCCTGAGTGAAGCTTCCTTGACTACATAAATAATACATCATAATAATTTGTTTGAAATTTAGTAGAATGATCGCCAAAGGGATGAGATCTTCAGCTAGACAAGCTATTTCACGGTAATAGGACACTGTCAATCACACGACCATGAACAACAAACAACATATTCCGAATATGGATAAAATAATACTTTTGGAAGTATGATAGGAAGAGATTTTTCTTACCACTTTCAGGAAAAAAGAACTGCAGTATAATCTCAAATTATTGAACTTCGGCTAAAGAAATATCTTTTTGATGCATAACTTTTGACAATGAAACAACATAACTCCCCACAACTTAAGAAAAGAACACAGAAATATTTGATGGTGTACATGTTTACTTGCTGAACATTGAATCAAATTTCTCAAAAAAAAAAAAAGTTAAACCACCAACCTCACGGTGCAAATTGAAAAACAACAAACAAGATTCTAAAGTTAATGGTGGCAACAAGAAATGTTAGGATCTAAAAATACTTGCATGTGAAAAAAAACTATACTACCTGTTTGCATGTAAGTTTTAAGGAAAAACACATTCATGCATTGGAAATTCAAAACAACCAAATATAATTTAAAAGGCAAAAAGTGAGAACAATAACCAACTAATGCATACCGCATCAACTTGCCGTGCTTTATTATTGTGCATGGAGGTTCCCGATATCCGAAATAGAGCAACAGAATCTGCTGTGTAGGTTTCATCTGTCAAGCCTTTGTCTTCTATACTCTTTTTGTAACCAGCGCTTAGGCCACCCTAAATAGGAATCGATCATAGGAAAATAAGTTGATAACTTCCAATTCCAAACCAAAAACTCCCAAGCAATAGTAATGAGATTCTAAAAGTTTGACATCAAATTGAATACCTTAAGGACCACCATTGGTTGAAAAAGTGCAATGAATTGTGGTGGCTCTTTACCTTCAAATACTCGACCCTGAAGAAGCATCTATTAGAAACACGAGCGATAGATCAACAGTAGTCAGCCAAAGGTAATATGATACCTGAACAGGCCTTCCCTTAAGTGAGTTAAACATTGTATTAGCCAACCCAGCCGCCATCTTTTGGTCCTCCTGAATTAACAAATATATATACTTTTAGAAAATAAAATTTTATGTTGTGATGACCAACACCAGAATGAAGTCCGTCAAGTTAACATTTAACTACTTAAGCACTTCCTTCTTTAATGGAAAGAACATTAAGGGTGGAAACTACAAAAGGGAAAAAGTAATGAAAAGAAAGGATTTAGATTCAATGCAGAGAACAAGCCGAATGATGTAGATATTGTCTCTACCAAATGAGCTAGAGACCAATTCTTAAAAATCAACAATGACGATAAAATGCAACTTATTTAACATGTAAAAATTACATGTAAGAAACAAAAACTATGAGATGCACTAGGTGTCACCAGCAGATATACAGGTGATGGTTGAAGGAGTATCATCAATGAGAAAAAAAAAATATAGCAGCTTTCAAGTTCCTTTTTCTTTTCAATATGAAACCAGAGATTTCAGGTTTTTCTTTTTCCTTTTAATTTTTATGTTCTGGGTACCAAGCGTGCTGTGGTAGTATTGTCAGTTCCAGAATGGCTAAGGATTCCAGGCCTTAATTTTCTTCAATTTATCTTCTTTTATTTGTTTAATTTGTCAAGTAATCTTAATTCCCGGCCACTATTGCTCTATTTAGTGCAATGAAGAACTTCTCCCTACTGTTCATACCCATTGTATATGCATCTGATTAGGAATCTAAATATAGATAAGTTTCCACCATCAGTTGTTGCAATCTGAATTAGATTAGGATTCCTAAATTTATAGATTTTTAGATTTTATCAAAAATTACTTGTCCTCAATTATTCTTGACTAAAACTGAAGTGATACAGATCTGTTGTATCATGCATGTAAGTATTTGCAAGTGCATTCACTATTTCATAGCATGATCTTATATTTTAAAGAATCCGATAGGTACAATGAAAATTCTACCCTCCATCAATGGTTCAATTGAAGGTGATTCAAGATTGACGGGGGACCAATATTAATGCTAATTAAGAATGCCTAGATAGAATAAGCCAGCTAAAAGGAAATGAATTAGGTAGCTTAACATTCCAGATTAGATTGCATTCCAAGATATGCGCATGAAATTCAGAAGGCAACTTCCAGATTCCATATCAGCAGTAGGCACTCATATTGGGGCCACATATATCATCCTTTCAGTAATGACAGGCAGCTCATCTTGGCAGGTCCATACTATTTAACATCAAATACATCATTTCATATTATTTAAATAATTTAAACGCAACTATGAACAATGTAAATTACCTCAATGCTATCCTTTCCAATCCAACAGCACAGAAAGTAATCTTCCTTCCTCTCACCCGAGTGGTACATATAAAGCACAATGTAGCAGTCTCCGCTATAGAATTTACCAAAATCATCTTTTGGCAATGGCATCTTGGCACTGTCATCGATGTACCATACCTGAAAAACAAGCAGCACCATACTCATAAACACATTTTGTGTCTTTAAGTTAAATATCGAAAACCAACAAAAAGCAAACTACTAAGTCGACCTCTATTTTTCCACCGCCTTCAAGCAAAGAAGGAACTTCTTCATTTACAGAAGCACTTTTGCTCATCCCTTTGACACCGACTCCTTGTTGCTTCAGCAAAGCTAGCAGGTGAAAAATACCATACAAAAATGTTAACCACAAAATAAAATAGTGTCATTTGTATCTTATTAAGTAATACCTACCAGCTACTTTTCCTCTTCCCTCCTCTCCACCAGGAGCTGTAGAACCAGCTGGCCAAGAATCAAAGTTGGACTTGAATGAATTGGTTTCATACCCTTGGATGACACGGGTTATGTGTGTTGTTTTTGGCCTATTCTGGCCAGCAACAAAGTCCTGGAGAGAAAAAGGTTGGGAATGAGAATTCATATTCGTCAAATTACATAAGAAATCAATACACGCCTCTAGCTCTACCTCAGCAGCTTGACTGGCAGCTTTTCTCTCCTCTACTTGTGTCACCCTTCCAACCCAAACAAAAACCTCAGCACCACAGTCTACTAGATAGCATTTGTTATTTTCTAAGATGCCTTTCGATAGTTCGCCTTCTACGAGGTTCAACTCACCTTCAGTTATGCTACAGGAACCAGTGATTCCAAATTAGAGTTAATGAAGACTTAACCCTCTTAAAACAATTGTAACATAAACTAATATTAAATCAAAAAGCATTTCAATCAGGACTGTCTACTCGGTTAAAATTGCTCCTAAAGAGATGCTATACAGGAAAACAAGCATCTAACCTAAGAAAGTTCAGTTCATCGATATTAACCATAGTAATGGTGGCCATAAGAACATTCTTAAAGCTGTCTGTCGATCAATTTGAATAAACTTAATATGTTGGTTTATTCTCTTCGGCAAAATTTCCTATACACAGGAAGGTTTTCTCTTTTTAGCTTTTGTCTTTTTGATAAAGAGAAAAGGCAGTTGACATAAAGTGTACATATTAAATAATTCTGGCCTTCATAATGCCGCCTCATGACATCAATACCGGTCATCACATTCTTGATAACACATTAAAAAACTTGATTTTAGATTTCTTGCTCATAAAGATATGCGATCTGAATTCCAAAAGAACATTGAGAAACATATGACATCGAACAGATTGGATTAACCTAAAGAATGGGTTTTAGTGTTTGAAATGATAGCTAACAGTTTTAGAGTTGGCTGCTTTTGAACTAACAAGGCTTCATACTTCCATTGGTTGAGATTTTAGGGTAAATATCAGCCAGATTAGGACAGTTTGATTTTAAAGATTGTTATATTGACGTTAATAAATTAGAAAGAGATACAGGTATATGTCGGAGCTTAAGGATTTCATGTACAATAAAAGAGTCTTGGCCTGCAGCAGGGAAAAGAAAACAAAAAAGTTACGAGTGTTCTTCCAGTCTTTGAGACCATAAACAGTTTCTAGGCACATTTGATTAATTTGTCTGATGATTTCATTTGGGCAAGAGGTTGAGTCTACAAGCCTATTAATCTGGTTACAGTCGCAAAGAAACTGAAGAACTATTACCAACATACACACACACACACACACACACACACAAATAGTATTAGTATCTAACTCAAACAAATTTTTTGACAAGCTGGATTCTTCATTTCCCCACTAGTAGAAAAAGGCAGAAGATACAATTACCTATAAAGTTTAGCAGGGGTGGTCTCAGAAATAACATCATCCTCACAAATAACCTTCCTGCCTAATGGTGCAAAACCGCCGAAGAGGACCCAGAACTCACCAGAGTCAGACTCAGTGTCCAACTTCCCATCATCTGGCAGGGTGATTACCATTTATGCATATATAAGTGATGATTGAAAAAGTACCCGCTTTAGATATAGTAAAATAAATAAAACTTGCATGCAATTCAATTATTGCTTGTAGAGAAGTAGAAAAGCAGGAAAAACAACAAATTCAATACAGTAAATGCACCATCCTTACCAACAATTGCAACACTGCATGTTCCGTCATGATACTTTTCCTTTAAAAACTGGATAACTTCTAATGCCTTCGCCCTTTCCTGAATACTAGAGTTTGCACCATTGAATTGGTAAATCTTATTCTGAGTGTCCAGGATAAATACATCATCATGATTCAGTGAGGAACGAGAAAAAGGAACCTGCAAAAGCATAATCCAAGATGGTATTTCCCTTATCCACAAAAAGTCTCATTAAATAATTTATAATTAGTTCGTGAAACTTTTCATTTCTTTCTTCTTCTTTGTATCCATACTAATGAAACTTATGTTAAGATCATCAGATACCTGCTTCAATCTGATAGCTCGTTTTCCTCTGCAGACATACAACCGTGTTTCAAACTCTTCTTCTTCTGGTGTTTTAAATCCAGAAGCAACACCACCCTCCAATGGTATAATGCAAGGCTTAAAGTAAGACAAAAATTTGTCAGATTCATGGCCTTGAAGTTCCCTGTGCTGCACAGCACGCCCTCCTAGTGCTGCATCTAGCTCAACGGTTTTGATAGCAGCTGTTCCAGCCTCATCCTGCATGTGGCAACATTATCTCAAATGATGTTTTAGTTCATTTTAAGGAATATTTAAATCCTCAACAGAATAACATAAATAGATGCAGCAAAAGCAAACCTGACTCGTATCTTTCCCAATCCAGAAGTGTATGTCATACAGATAGGCACCACCCTTGCCAGCTGTCGTCTACACAACATATAAAAATAAAGAAGCAGTGATTCACCTTAAATGGTTTATCGTGGCCCAGAATAAGGGGTAGAAATGTATGTAAGGTAGGTGCCAAGTGAGAGAGAAATAGAGTGTGCACCTGTAAAACAATGTAAGAATCCCCCATGTAGAATTTTCCATAGTCAGACTTTGGCAACAGAACTGGCTGAAAATTCTCAATACGCCAGATTTCAGTCCCGCTACAAGATGTCAAGTGCAACAGCCTTAATATAAAAAATTATGAGGACATATATGCAACATAAGCACAGATTTCAAAAAAGGGAAAAAAAAAAAGCATATATCATTATCATTTTTTCCCCTTTTTTTTTCCTGCTGACAATTGGAAAAAGCTTTAGCGATTGATTACAGTCTCTCTTATCCAAAAAACCAAAAAAAGAAAACCCATATACTCATATAAAAGAAGTTAGAAAAAATAGTCCATAACTTCACAACTTATATGCCTTCGTTTTAAGGATACGGTTTCTGAC
>JBBYHM010000013.1:7355504-7365714 GCA_038381775.1 Adansonia rubrostipa
AAAAAAAAAATACTAAATACTTTCTTATCTGGAAGGCATGCATGTAGCTGGAGAGGCAGATAACCCCGAAGACAGCCTTTGCCTTACCTAACCTACCTTACCTTAGCCAAACAGAAACGCCTTTGCTAAGTGCTAACAGTGAGTAATAACTGGCTTTGGCTTTGGCTTTGGCTTTTTTTTTTTTTTTTCTTTAATAAGGTCTGAAATCCAAAGGTTGTCTCTCCGAAGGCGACGGTAGGAATCGGAATCCCAATCTGAATCTGAATCTCCCACACTTCTTTCCGCCCACTGTCTTCCTATGTCCACTCTCTCCTACCCCTTCTTATTCTTCTGCTCTTCCCCTCCACGCGCCCTCCCTTTTCACTCTCCCTCCACGCGCCCCCGCCCCCGCCCTCGTTCTCTCCCTCCCAAGGCCTCTGTCCAAACCCCCATCGCTCCAGGTTGCTCTCTATTTTCATTTTCTTGTTTTTTGCTTTCGCAAATGTGGCGACTGCTAACTTTATTTTTATTTGTTCATTTAGGAAATATTGAATTAAGAAATATATATTGCCTAAGCTCCTTGATTTTCTAGCTTAATTCTATTTCAAGCTAAAACAAAAATACTGCGGATTTTGTTTCTCTTTTTAAAGATATTGTAAGAAGTAAGGAAAGTCCGTGTAAAATGATAACCGAGCATGTGGCACTGGCATTGTCATAAGAACCTAGATATCATACTAACGAAATGCTGTAGTATTCCACCGATTTGCTGGACTGTCCAACAGTTCCATTGCTTATAAACTATGTTATCCGGATTTGAGTGAGTGTGCAATACGAATATGACTGAGTGGCCAATACGAGCAATATGGGTATACTTAATTTTTTTTAAAAGTTTTTTTTACATATATTTGAAGTATCATAATCTTGTCCCAAAAGTCTGGGTAACATTGCTTTTAACAAATGCATGTCATATTTACTCAATGCCATTCCTGAGTAGTTGGGGTGTCCAATTTTTGGACAAAATAGCATTACTCAATGATAATAATGACATAGTTAATGTTATCTTTGGCCATTGTTTTTGCTATTTGCTGTTTACTTTCCGACAAAAGCAAAAGAAAACAAATATTTGAAATTTTAGTAAAATTTTAATTTTAAATAGGAAGAGCAAATACACGTTCCTAACTATATAGGAAAAAAAAATAATATTTGAAATTTAACCTTTTGCTTATTTTACTTTGACCTAGATTATAGGCAGGCTCAGGTTTATGTTCTTCTTGGTGTTTGTAACCAATTGATGCTTGAAGGTATGGGTAATGATTTTGTCTTTCATCTTGCAGCTAAATCAGTCGAGAATGTGGTGATCATAGGTTCAGGTCCTGCTGGATACACAGCAGCAATATATGCAGCTCGTGCCAATTTGAAGCCCGTAGTGTTTGAGGGATATCAGATTGGTGGTGTTCCTGGTGGCCAGTTGATGACTACTACTGAAGTGGAGAAATTCCCTGGTTTTCCTGATGGAATAACTGGTCCTGATTTGATGGATAGGTAGTTATTCTACGAAGGATGCAAACTTGCATCTCTTGCCTGTTATTTTTATTGACAACTACTTTTTTCAGCTAGAATTACACAATAGAGTCTTGATCATGTTTTGAGTAGGATGCGACGACAAGCTGAGCGTTGGGGAGCAGAATTGTTCCAAGAAGATGTGGAACGCATTGATATTAAAAACAGTCCTTTTACGATAAAGAGTAGTGAACGTGAGGTAATGTATTATTTTTTGGCTACTTCTATTCTTATCTTGAAGAACTTAGAATTGTTAGAATACTGTATTATCTGAACATATTTCATATTAATAGATGCCATAACTTGAATTGCGTTATTACACCCAATAATAGCCTTTCTAGGATTGTGTTTAGTTGTTTGCCTTTTTCTTTGTTCCCATGTTCAACTTTTAGGAACTTGGCATTTGTTAGTCCTTGAATAAATTTTTTGTGGCACTTATTCTTTATTGAAAATTTTTCCTTGCATTTGTATCTCAGGTTAAGTCTCATAGTGTGATTTTTGCTACTGGAGCTGCAGCAAAAAGGCTCAGGTTACCCCGTGAAAATGAATTTTGGAGTAGAGGAATTAGTGCTTGTGCTATTTGTGATGGAGCATCACCCTTGTTTAAAGGAGAAGTACTTGCTGTGGTTGGAGGAGGTGATACGGCTACTGAAGAAGCATTATACTTAACTAAATATGCTCGGCATGTTCACTTGCTTGTTCGTAAGGACCAACTAAGAGCATCAAAAGCAATGCAAGATAGGTGAGTTTGAAAGACTCTGATTTGTTTAAAATTTTACGGCCAATATTTTACATTGTGCTTTAATAATTGGTTGTTCAAATTGCTTAAGTGTAGATGTATTGTTTATGGAAGGCAGTAATATTCCTGCTTGTGAGAAATCTTTTCAAAAGTTCTGACTATTGTACTTAACATTTTTCATTCCATTCTATACGTTACATGGTGTTATCGAATCTTTTATACCTTCATATCAACATATATGTTGTGCATTTGCTGGCAAAAGTTGTATATGTTAGACGATGTGCAAATTGTTGACAAGCCTATTTATAAGTTCCCAATTGTTCATGGACCTTAGTTTATTTATTTCTAGGTACATCTGTGAACCTTATTACCCATGCTGAAGCTCCTTGAAATGGAAGTAAAGCTTGTTAATCTCAGATTGCGTCTAGAAGTGATAACATAAATATGCAATACTCACCCTTCTTCATTTGCCTGGCTTTTTTCAGTTTACTCTTCAAAATGTGCCATATTTGGCTGTATTAGCACAAGTTAAATATCTAACTTTCCAGCAAAAAATTCTTTTCCATGTGAGCATTTAGAATAAATGGGGCACGGAGCCCTGTTATAGTGTCCAGGAGTAAAATGCAGCATGATAGGGTGCTCTTTGTTGAATTTTTTAGCGATATAGACGATATATAAAAATGCAGTAATTATTATGCATGTCCTATAATTTTTAATTTGTGAGATTTAGTATATATTTATATTAATATCAGAAAGTCTAACTATACATAGATTGCTTCTGAATTTGATTGGGCTTTTAATGTTTCAGTTTTTAAATCGTTTTTTTTCCACGTGAGAAAATGGTATTTTTGTAAGTCTAACAGTTTGCCTTTTTTATCCTTCTGGATGGAGTTGCAGTGAAAAGTATAATTTTTTTTTTCAAGATTAATTTATCATTTTAGCATGAATTTATGCATTTTTAGTTGTTCAAGTGGGATATAAGGTGGTTCGTCAGAAAAAGAATTGGGATATATGGTTGTTAGGATTCGAGTTTCTTATGTTAATTGTGGTGGGAAAATAACCTAGGCGATTTTGTCAAATCGTGATCTCCACTCAGTTTAGTTGATTTTCTTAGAGAAGGTTTCCACTGTTTTTAACTTTATCACTGCACTTTTGCTTAGTCTAGAATGCGTCATGCGATTTATTCAACCATCCATTAATTTTTTTGTGAAAATTTCATTTTATATTAATTAAAATTTATCAGGAGTTAATTATCTGAAAGTTTAAGGCTTTGCTTTAATGGAACTTGTGGTGATTGTTTGCATTTTATATGATCTTTGTGTTTTTTTTTTTGTTTTTTTTTTTTCATTTAAATGCAACTTATGTCAGTTGTTTAGCCCTAGCTGAAATTTCTGATGGTGGTTCTAATATCTACCTTGATTGTGATGCATTCTGTACTAATCAACAATTTGTATTTCGAGTTTTCAACTCCCTGAATGTTTGTTTAACAGGTTAATTATCGCGAATGTTTCAGAGTTTACAACAATCCAAATATCACCTTGCACTTCAATACAGAGGCTGTGGACGTTGTTAGCAACGCGAAAGGTCAAATGTCAGGCATATTAACCAGAAGAGTTGATTCAGGGGAGGAATCTGTGCTTGAGGCAAAGGGCTTGTTTTATGGTATAGGACATTGGCCAAATACCCAGCTGTTGCAAGGTCAAGTCAAACTTGACAGCTTGGGATATGTACTAGTTGAGGAAGGTACTGCTATAACTTCTGTCGAAGGTGTATTTGCAGCGGGAGATGTGCAGGTAATCTTCCTCTATCACATATTAGTTCGGCACCAGTTAGCAAAAATTGCTTCTCCTAATTAGCTTGAGATTTGTGTGTCGCAACTCAGCGTTGACAGAATTCATGGCTTGGTCTCATTGGCCTTTCAAAAATATGTTAATCGGTCAATGTGAACATTTTTGCATGGAATTATTCACAATACCCTGGTATGAGCTTCTAAAGAATCTAACTAGTACTCTAGCAGTGGCCACATGAAAGGAAACACCAGAACAAGGAAAGTGATATGGAATATATCAAACCGCCAATTAAAGAGCTAGTCTTTGCTCTCTTATACTGGTTTTGGACTGTTGATGGCCAAGAGCAACCCAATTATAATAATGAGAGAGAATGAATCTTTCTCATATTTTTTATCAGCGTTTGAGGAGAGTCAAACCAGTTTTGAACTCAATGAGTCAAATTTTAGGTATGCTTTACATTTCTCACTTCTAATCCTGCACAAAAAGGACAAAAGTTTGCTATGGTATGTTTAAATTTTGTAAACCTTATGATCACTTGGCCATTGGATGGGATTTTTGCAGAAATGCAAATTTGAATCTTAGATTTTGTTCGACGTCTCCGAGCTATATATCCCCATTTAATTCTAGTCATTGAATAAAAGAAATTTTGATGAATAACTAATTCTTTCTTTCAGTTATTCTTTTCTAGTCTATTAATAACAAAACGGATTCTTCCATTGTATAAAATAAAAATTCCAATGGCTTTTGCTACTATAACCATTCCGACCATGATTTTTCCTTTTTTCTAGGCATTTGTAAAAATAACAACATAAAGTTCTAGTTTTTTATAATAAAGAAATTGTGAGGAAATTGGATTCGATCATAGTCAAATGCCATGAAATTGGGTGAACATTTGTGTTATAAAATTCGCAAAGAGGTTCCTTGTACCAAAATATTAGTTTGACCAAATGATTGGATGGACTTAAATTTTCTTACAGAATTAAGATAATTTGGTAACATAGTTTGACCGTGTCATCTATAGGAATCGTGATAAGGAGTGTCCTTTTTCTCTCTAGGTGTATATGATCTCTGGAATGTGCTCTTTCTATCATGTATGTCAGAGTATAATAGTGTTATAGTTGGAAAAATAAGTATCTTTAGGTGTAGGAGGGAGGTTCTGTCATATTTGTTGTCAGAATTATGATTCGTAGTCTATGTTTCTGTTGGGTAGGGCATGGGCATTTGTCCAACATGGACGTGTATATTCAAATAAGTCTTCCCTTATTTGAGTCATGCTGCCATACCATACTCACTTTGAGATCATGTACTTTAATGCTTAAGTTAATCCTCTTGTCACATGAAACACAATGGTGCTTGGCTTGTCCATAAATTCAAACTATCGTCTGACTTCACTTCTTTGGAAAAGCCCGTATTATAATGAATTTGTCTTGTAACTCTGTTGGTCATTTCATTTAACAGGACCATGAGTGGAGACAAGCCATAACTGCTGCGGGATCTGGATGCATTGCAGCTTTATCTGTTGAACGATACCTAGTTAGAAATGATCTCCTCGTTGAATTCCATCAGGTATTTGTCTTTCTAACTCATGCCAACTCTGGCTGTTATTATATTTTACGAGAATTACCTTTTTTTTTTTTTTTTTTGTTTATTGGTGATCTGCCTTGTGTCTAAGCTCGTTATTTACAAAGCTCTGTTTTGATTTATATCACACATTCTTTTGTTAATCTGCTTCATGGACTTTCTATCTCACAGCCTCAAACTGAAGAGGTTAAGAAGGAATTGACAGATAGAGATGTTCAAGAAGGTTTTGACATTACACACACAAAACATAAGGGCCAGGTGTGTATCTAATTGTCTTAGATGATGTGTTTTCTTTTCTTCTCTCTCTCTCTCTCTCTCTCTCTCTCTCTCTCTTTCTCTCTCTCTCTCTATCCCTTTTTTTATATTTTATGCATAAAAGCTTCCTGCTTTTAGTTTTCAAAATATTTTCTGTGAACCTGTATTTCTTGTATGTATTCCAGTATGCTCTGCGAAAGTTGTACCATGAGAGTCCAAGACTTATATGTGTATTATATACTGCACCAACTTGTGGTCCATGTCGGACATTGAAGCCATTTCTAAGCAAGGTATGTTGGTTACTGTATGCTCTTTAGCATCCAGAGTCCGATTATTGTGGCTTGGTTGGTGAAATTTTCAACTGTGATTTGGATGTGGTTTCATAGAATAGATTACTAAGCTTGTGTGAATCTCATTCGCTTGATCTTTTGCCCTGATGGTTATGATGGAAGTTAAAAATTATATTATATTGCTTCACTAAAAGCTTGGCTTTCATGTGGCTGTAAAGGAAAATACCCTGTGAAAGTGGATATTGCAAGTACAAAGATTGACTTGCATAAAACATGAGACCGATCACTTTAATTTAAAATCAGCTTGAAGTCTTTTCACTTCTGACGTTGATCTAAACACCTTCTGCATACCATGAGGGTTCAGCTTAGATGCTATAATGCATTGGGACTCATTTTTACTTTATGAAGCTTTGTTTCTGAGAAGCATGCAGTTTGTAGGTAAGAGTATAGTCAAATCAACTATTCTAGGACCCAAGAAAGCTTTAATCCTGGATTCTTAGATATTGTGTAAGTTAAGTTGGAATAAAGCTCTAGAAAAGGAAGAACTGGTTATTCAGTTCCAAAATCATAGAGAACAGGTTTCTGTTAAATTGCAATATTTACACCTAAGGCACCGCAATAGGAACAAAACTATTATTATTTCTTTTAACCATCAATCTTTGCAACCATTGACATTATTGAGAGACAAACAATGTACAAGAATCTGCTATGGCAATAATTAGACTGGATATGTTAGCAATACGGTTAGCCAACTCTGACCCTTATTGGCTATATCTCTTCTCAATATTTAGAGAAATCAAAAGCATCTGTATGACCTATTCTTTTGTGACTTTATAAGGTGGCATTGAAGCAATATAATATAGCTTGTCATTACTACTTGTTATTTGCTTTTTACATTTTGAAAATTTGCTACAAAGCGAAAGTAAAATATAAAAAGGATTATAATAATTGTTTTTAAATAGACAATTGAAATACCACATGGAATGTACTTTTAAGTGTTCTTTGTAGAAGTGGAATCATGCATTTTATCATTTGAAGTGTATCACAATTATATCAAAATTTTTTACACTTTTTTATCTTGATTTTTTACCCTGTGAAAAATTGGTATATTGCAAAAGTACAAAACAAAAAGCAATGTCATAATTGATCTTAAATAGATAAATAATTGAAATGTGACACCAATTATATCCTAATTCTTCTATATAGAAGTAGAATCGCGCATTCTGTCATCTAAAATGTATCCTAATTATATAAAAGATTGTGTTTGCTTTTGTATCCAAACACGTTCTTTTCTATTTTGCTTCCTGAAGTAAAATGCAAATAGTAAAAGCACAAAATAAATGGAGCCGTAATGCAAAGAAATGTGGAAGCATGTTTAATGTATATAGTCTGTCGTATTTAATGTGTCATGGATTTCTATAATGTAATTACTGTTATATGAAATGACTTTTCCTTTTGCTTATCGTTTGCTAAACTTCTCTATCTGTAGGTGATTGATGAATTTGATCAGAATGTACATTTTGTTGAAATTGATATCGAGGAAGATCCAGAAATTGCAGAAGCTGCTGGAATTATGGGTACCCCATGTGTGCAATTTTTCAAAAATAAAGAGATGCTCAGGTTGGCTAATTTTGTTCTTATCATAAGTTTCTTCTTTGTTCCATGCCTTTATTTTATTACTATTCCGCCATCTTTTCACATGTATGCAGAATGAATTTGTTAAATAGTTCATTGATGATTAGGCTAGTTGATAAAGATTGCAGTCACAAAGAAAAGTAGTGTGCTAAATTTTTAGTTTGTGCCGGTCACCAATTCTTGTCTGCTGGTTTTGCAGGACCGTATCTGGGGTTAAAATGAAGAGAGAGTACAGAGAATTCATTGAAGAGAATAAATGAGAGTATTCTGGTGCTCTCTTGGCTATCATCATTTCGTAAGTCAATTTTGTTCCTTCCGGCAAAGCTAGTTCAAATAATGCCTTCAATTTAAATATCCTGTATCAATCAACTACAATGTAGATTACACATGCAAAGTTGCCAATGTATTACATTTTTTTTTTGTTCCAATCTTGTGATTGATCTGTATATTTGGGATTTTCGGTTATGAACTTTGTTTACAAGGTTGACTGCATGCTGCTGACTACGATTATTGGCTGCCATGCTGTATTCAAACCTTTCAGTGAAATATATATTCTTTATGGCCAAGGTTTCTGCATTTGGTTATAGTCATGGGGTAGAATTTCATCATAGAGATGGAAAATGTTTGGTACTTTTCACAACTTGTACCACAAAGGGCTGTATCAGTTACCTCAACTTGGCAATCTGTCAGATCATAACCATCCCAACATTTTTGTTGTAGGACTAGGCCTTTTCATGTTCTCATATGGTCTATTTTTTTTTTTTTTGGTATTCCTAATATGGTCGCTGGGACGGTGGAGGATGCTAAGTTAAGCACTGCTGCTGTCTATGTACTTGAGCGATGTCGCTGTATAGTGGTGGCACCATAGGTGTGATGGCATGGGACTTGTTTGTCGTAAGGAAAACAAAACAGTTCAATCCGGGTTCTTTTCTGGTACTTCTTATATGGTCTGACTGAATTAAGCGTTCTACATTCATAGTCTTACAGAAGTGACCGTTGCCTATTTTAGGGGCGAAAAAACTCCTGGCTGCTTTAATTAAACTGCTGAATTTGTCAATAAATATCGCATCAATTCATAGAACGATGAAATGTAAGCTCAACTTTGCAACAGCTTGCGGAGAGGGTCTCTCCGATTTTATGGTTTTATAGGCTCCAATGGCATCAGATATTCTGAAGGGGTGTTGGATTTTTGTGGCACAATACCTGTTCAATACTGACGACAGGGCCGGAAAAAAACCAAAAAAATTGAAAATTGATTCAAATTGCAATATTCAGATTGATTTTTATTGAAATCGGTTTAATTTCGATCATAATAATTAAAGAAAGATTTTTTTTTAATTTTAAAAAATTGATGAATTGATTAATTCGAATAGGCAGAATTTGGTTTTGATCGATTTAATTTTTTTAAAAAAATTAAAATATTGCAAATTAACTCACTTTTTTTCAAAATCAATCAGAACCAATTTGTTATCACTCCTAACTGTGGATGCCCCTCCTTGTACGTAAGAAGCATGTGTAGAAGATTATCCTGAAAACTGCTAATTATCCTGAAAACTGCTAATAAAAGAGGCAAGTGCTGCCATGTCCAACCACTTTGAATGATGAAGCTTAATTCCAAAATCATCTCCCCTCCTTGGTGCATACAGTTCAAACCCACACTTAAAAGAGTCTAGGGATTTCAATTTCTAGCCGTGTGAACACAAAAGATAACTACCTAGATGGATGCAACCTGATGGATCATTGATAGGATTTGACCTTGAACCAAATCAGGCTAGAAATCCTATTTTCTAAAATGGAAAAATGTAGGGAGCGCTTTTCAATGGTTTTGGGCATAAAATGGCTAAAAGTAATCATTGAAAGTTAATTCCTTACCTGAGAAAGATGGTCGGTAGACAGGTACCATAGTTGAGGTCACCCCCATATGGGGGATTACTGTCCATGAAATTGCAGGGAAATAATAATATAGCCTCATTTGCAAGACTCAAGCGGGCTACTTAAAGAAGACAGCGGCGGGAACGTGGCATCAAAGCAGGCATGGCAAAGACATGCTAGAACAAAGAGGCCCGGGCTAAGGTCATTTGTCTGACGTTGGCCAGAGCCTTGTGTCGCTTTGAAAAGGTTTTAAAAATTCATAAAGTGCATTAATCTCTTATTGAATAGAAAAGGAAAGATGTTTGCACATATAAATATATGCATTGCGTTTCCCATTAAATGTGTCTTTTGAGGGGAGAGTACCGATGATAACATTTTGCAAGAGTAGAAAAGTTCCTTGGCCACGTACGTTTTCTCATGATAGACAGACCATATAGCGGCAGATCAGGTAGAGGATAAAACAGATATGTTCTTGCTGGGTAGGACGACTTCCATTTGCATCTCTCTCT
>JBBYHM010000013.1:7370681-7384232 GCA_038381775.1 Adansonia rubrostipa
AATTTACAATCCGTTGGTACAAAAATATTAATTAAAATTTTTAATTCCATCGATATGATTTGATTTTATTAATTTTAACATTTATTAACAAACTCAATAATTTCCCCCAATCGAAACTCCCGAGCAAGTTCATCTACCATTGCACTCTACAGTATTAACTTTGGACCTCAGCATGTTCCTATCAAGTGGCGCTTGTCAACACTCTTATGTGAATCGGTAAGTTTGAGAGTCTACAGTGGGAAGAAGAAATACAAGGCATGTAGACATATATTGGAAGCCCCCTTAATTAGGTTTGGGTTGATGGGCTTTCTTGACTTGATTTTAGTCCTAATTTCAACTTATTTGGAAAAACCATAATTTTTATGTGTTTATATTATTTTTTTACATGTTTTCTAATTGTGGGCTAGTTTTTTCAACGCTGTAGTCTGTACCTCCACCAACCACAGCTATTGCATTCCCATCTGTTTCAAAAATAGATTTGAGAGTAGTGTTTAGACTTGCTCATGGGTCGAATTGAATTTGGATTGAGTTTTAGCATATTATTAATATTAAATATATTTATCTAAGTTCGGTCCTGTTTGAAATATAAGTTTCGAATTTTGCCTAAATTTACCCATATTTGTAAATAGAAAGTCCAAACCCATTTAGGTCCATCCATATTATATTTTGTTTATAATTTATTTTTTAAAAAAATATTTTTTTAAATTTAAATTTTATTAATTTAATAAATTTTTTATTAAATTTATAAATATAAACGATTTGATTTAGTTTTTAAAGTTTATACTATAATATTATATATGTATTATTTATATGACAAAAATTATACAACAAATAAAATATAAAATAAATATATACATAATTAATAGTAAAGTGGGCTAGGCCAGATCGAGCTCGGATTTTGAAAGTTGGACCCAAGGCCCAGCCCATTTTTTAATCGGGCCCATTTTTTTGTCCAAGCCCATTTTTTTGGTCTAGTATTTTTATCCAAACCCTTCCAAATATCAGGCGAACCTTTGGGCTTGGGCGGGTAGCTCGGCCCTTTAGCAAGTCTAGTAGTGTTAAACCCCAACCAAAATTGTGGCAGTAACTTGAAAATTCAGCTTTTTTATTAAAATAATATAAATATTTTTTATTTATGATTTTAGATTCTTTTAAGATTATTTATCGAAATAAAATAATTTTGTTGTAACCATTGAGAAATCGACATTTGAACAAACAATTTCTCAATTATAGAGGTAAAATCGTTTAATCAAATGTCGATTTCTTAAGTAATTTATGATTATTTTTGAGAAATCAACAAATGAAATGCCGATTTCTCAAAGCAATTGCCAAATTTAAAGAATATAGTTGGGAAATTGCCCAAACAAATGGTGATTTCCCAACATTTTCTTTTTTTTCTTAAATAATAAGGGTCACATACCTGTTATCCTTATAATTGAGGCTTTTACAACATTTGCAGAGAGATATGACCCAAGGTAACAAGTATTTTTACCCGTGACCTTCTCAAATGCTGTGAGCAGCATTTGATGGAGGGAACTCTCTATAAAAGAAGCTCCCTCGATTCTATTTTATAAAATGAAGAGAATAGAATTAAGTTAAAGTGTTATTGAAGGTTAAGTAATCGAGTTAAAGCTTTTTCGAAAGTATGATTTAATTTTACTCGTAAAAGTAATTTTCGATATGATTATATAAACTTTTTTGAAAGTATGCTTTATTTTCATTTGTAAAAGTTCATTCATCTTGACTCTAGTAAATTATACATAATATTTATTTCAATTTTTATGTTTGATTTTTTAGATAATTCATTCTAAAATCATACAATTTAGTTTGATTGCATTAATATTTTTGGTTGAAATGTTAGGGTGTTGTCAATTTTTATTATTAAATATAAATTATTTAGTAATGGTTGAAGTGATTTTTGTAGTAATCAAGTTAATTTTTTGTTCACTTGATAATTGCAAGAAAGAAGTTGAATTTGACTTTGAAGCGTTTAAATAATTTGAAGGTATGGGATTTTTTTGGGTAAAAATTTAATTTAATTTTTGCTTTAAGGTTAGGTAATGATGAATTTAAATAAAACTTTTTGTTGTAGGAAAATTTATGATCAATTCAATGGCGTCATCATCATCATCACCATCGTCGTCATTATTGAGATTACAAGAGTATCATATATCATCAAAGGTATTATCTGAGGTACTAAAATTTTGTTAATAGTATATTTAAAACAATATGAATTATAAATTTTATAAGTAATGAATTAATGACTTTTTTAACAGGATATTCGGTTAAAAAAACGATCATGGAAAGTATCTTTTGAACCACCGAATCAATTAATTAAAGACTATTTAAGAAAAGCCAAATTTTAGCATGCAGCCTTAATTAACCTATATCAATATGAGGCAGGACTAATACATGCGTTGGTTGAATGATGGAGGCCTGAGACACATACATTTCATTTTCCATACGGTGAATGCACAATCACACTAGAGGATGTTGCACTTCAACTGGGTTTACCAATTGATGGCAGGGAAGTAGCATGAGGAAGCCTGTTATACTAGGAGGCTTTATTTGAAGAATTGTTAGGTGTGATCCCTCTAAAAAACTTTATTCAAGACTCAACTATCAAAATAACTTGGTTGACAGAAATGTTTCATTATATCCCTGAACATGCTATTGAATGACAACTAGAATGTGCTATTCAAGCATATATTTTACACATCATTGGTGGAATGTTAATGTCAGATAAATATGAAAATCGGTTACATTTGATGTATCTTCCACTTTTGGTCAATTTGAATGAAATAAGAGAGTATAGTTGGGGTTCTGCGTGTTTAATGTTCTTGTATAGGGAACTCTGCTGTGCAACAATTGGAGCGACACATAACATAGGTAGCTATTTAATGCTGCTATAGTCATGGGCAATGTATCGAATTCCATTTCTTACACTGATGGTTAGAGAAAATCATGTATATCCCCTTGCGTTAAGGTAATAAATATAAATATTTAATTTATTCTTGAACAACTTGTATTTGCTTGCAAGTTATTCATATTTTATATGTATTTGAACAGATGGTGCGGTCCAAAGCAATTTAGTCATATAACTACGGACGTAGAAAGCATTAGAGTAAGAGTGGATCACATGGGACATAATAGGGTGAATTTTGTAATAGTTAACTTTACGTACGTGCATTTTTAAGCCAATGTATTGCATACGATCATTATTGATTTTTGTCTATTTCTTTCACAGTTTCTATGAAGGCCACATATTGCAAATGAAATTATGGAATGCCTCCCATCAGAAGCCTTCCAAAATAACTACATCTAGAAAGCAAACACAACATTAATATGTTTTCAGGTTGTGGAATGGCACCAGGTGGATAGGATCCTACACTAATTTGGGATGCAACAAGCAATCCCCCAACAACCTGTGAACCTTGACGAAGTTTACAAAGTTGACATACACGGTAATCATGCAGAAAACTGGGTCGAATGACATTCAAACTGGATCCAATTTTGGAGAAAATAATCTAGACGAATTGTTGAGAGTTTTAAATTGTGAACAACAATTTCACACCATCATATGAATATATCAGATGGTTTTATACTTAAGGTCCGCCATTTATTTTCCTATCGTCGGGGCTTCAGGATGTAAGAAGTAGGTCACATGATCAAAAAACTTCAAATCCAAACCCTTATTTGGAGCTTCACAGGTGTAGTTGACAGCATGGAATTAGTCGAAAGATGAATCAACCTATTTTAGCACATGTTGATGATGCCAATGCACCTAGGATGTCATTTAATCATCTTAAACCAAAGCGTGATCTTGGGGTATTATCCAATCGTAAATATTCATTCAATCATGGTCGGGATGATGATGATAGGTGCTATCGACTAGAGCCACCCACCACTAGGTTAAATGCCAACCTTTTGACTCCTATGTCAGCTGCAGCATATATGTCTCGTGTATATCAGTTTGGAACCCCCTCGAGTAGTAGTACCCTTCCTATTTTTAACCCACCAAGTGCTGCTTCCTCTAGTTGTGGGTTACAATTTTTCAATGTGGTGGACATTAATATAGCTATAAGCGAATTTAAGGATTCTACGCCTACTCAGTAAGAAGCTATTGAAGAAAAAATGTCGATGGTGGAAGTAAAAGCCTAAAGACGTTAAACCCTGGCGTACGTGGCAATGAAATTAAAAGTGTTGAACGAAGAGTATTGTCACCATGTAATAGGAGAGCTCGGCATTGTTGCTTTACACCATGCAGTAGGGACCCATATCAATAGATATAAACTTGTATAAGCTACTTGTATCATACAGTTATATAGTTATATAGTTTTACAATTATGTTATACAGTCAATGGGTTATACAGTGTTATACAATGCTGTAAATGTTATACATTTGTATTATAAAAATTTATTTATGTTTCTTATGTTGGAAGATAATTAATAATAAAAATCATTACATTGATATAATTTTTTAGCATTATATTGTTATTATTATATTACAATAATTATAAATAATAATTTCTTATAGTAATTATATTATTTTTATAATATGTGTTTCTATTATTTATGTTGCAAGATAAATAAAAAAAATAACTTTTTTATCCAAACATTAGTGGTGGTGGTGAACTTAAGAAATTACGTAAAAAAAATTTCCATCCTGGTTGAAATCTTTTGTAAAGTATTTTACTTAAATGTAAAAAGTTAGTTTAATGTATTTTCAAATAGTTTACTATAACTAATATTTTATTATAGGTTTCAAACAACGAAGATCACGTTGATAACACTATAATGGAGGTAGCATATGGTCTTTCATGTATGGCTAAGTTTTACAAAGGTTATTTTGCAAATAGTTTTGAGTTTCACACTTTCAATATGAGAAAAATCGACAAAAGATGAATTATAAGGTATGTGTCAAAAAGAATTGCTACAATAATATAATTACAATTTTTATATGATATTATTGGATATTATTGAGTTAGAGTATGTTGTATTGGAAATAGAGTTAGGTTATTTAAATCATTGGTTTGACACTAAAATGGTGTTAAGGTGCACCCTCATTATGATCTTGTTAATGTAAAGAACAAATCTAATCTTTCCAATAATGAGCCATTTGTTTTGGCTTAACAAGTTTATTAACTAGTTATCTTTCTAAGAGAAAAGAGAGACGTGATTAGTGAGTAATTTGTAAAATTAAAGTTAGGAGTAGATTTGACATATCATTGCATGATAGTGAGTATCAAAATGAAAAGATTAATGGGTTTTATCGAAAAGATAAGTCTATTCCTATTCATATTCTTCCTACTTTAGAACTTGATGATCTAAATGTTATTGTTGGTTAGTTGATTCAATTTTGAATTTGCAATAGGAAAACAAGGAAGATGAATATGATTATGATGATGAAAACGATGAATATTTGTTTGGAAATTCCAAAGAAGATAATGTTTCAATGGATATTGGAGTTTAACTTGTCTACTAGTGAAGATAGTGAGGATCCCTTTAAAGACATTGAAATTGATAATTAAGTAGATAAATGCTTTTTTGAGTGAAAAATAGATATTATTTAATATATACTTTGAATTATTAGTAATTTAGTGCTATACGTTATTTTTATATTGATTTTTTATCATTATTTTAATTCAGATAATGAGCATTTGTTTTTAGCAATTCATTTTTTTATTATTACATACAAACAATGCCACTTAAAGCTAGAGGTAAAAATTCTTGACTAGGACTACGAAGTCAAAAGGAGGTAGAACGATCTCAAGAAGCCAAATCTCAAAATATATGCAGTTTATTAGTGATGTTGGATGTTTCGTGACAAAACTTTTTGTCAATCTAGCTCCATCACAAACTCCTATCAATCGTGGAAATACAGTGGATGCATCTTTCACTCAACCTTTAATTGTTGAGCCTAACTCTAAGCCACTCATTGCTATCAAGCCTATTGGACCAATTAATACAAAAGGCAATAAAGATAAGTTTACTCCATAAATTACTGCATATGATGACAATTGAGTAGAACAAATTGAGGGTTTCAAACTCCTTCCAATTTAGCTGACAAAAAATCTATATCCATTCTTGGATCCATAAATAATTTGAACTTTTAAAAACATTATATTTCTAATAATTAGTAGTTATGTGATATTGAGTTCTAACATATAAAAAAAGTTACACATGTTAGGTATTTATTTGAGCTAAAATAGAATGCTATAGTACAATCACATCCATATTGATAGCTTACTATAATAGGCTGTGGGCAACATGGATGAAAGTGCCTGAAACCCGTATGGCAACCAATTGGAATGCTTTTTAGGTATTATTTACAAAATTGTTAAATTTTACATTATTTAGATGACCTATCTCTTAATTTTATTTGTATACTCTTTTAAAGGAAAAATATAAATAGCCTAAAGGAAAAACTGCTTCATATATGACGTATGGTATAAGATTTGAGGGAAACAATTAGTAGAATGACGAATAAAATTTAACAGCAAGCTATGTGTGATGTCAATACAACTTTTACCAGTGATATAAATTTTTTTTTTGGGGCAAAGTGGGTGTGATGAAAAAAATTGGGCATGGTTAATTGGTAATGTATGGTAAAAAATGAATAGAAAGGAAAAAATATTACTGCACAAGCCAATTACCTCGTTGAAAAAGAAAGGTCAAAATCAAAAGATGTATGTTGAGCAATGTGATTATTGTTTTCCATGGAAAAAGAATGTGTGCAATGTTTTTGAAATAATAATTTATTAATTGCTTACCTTCACAATATTCGTTAATATTTATGTATATTGTTGCAAGAAAAAGAACTTGGACATTTTTTAACTCAAACTAAGGTATTTGATTATACCTATAAGCGATCAAGTAGTGAATTTATGTATAATAAATCCAAATCTACGAGTGTAAGTAAATTTTTACATAGGTAAAACTTTACTCTCATTTCATGTTGGGTGAAATAAACAAACATTAACTTTTTAATCGTATTTTTATATGAAAGATACTACTATATTGACTGAAAAGTACGGTAATATTTCTTTACAACCCCAGTTTTATGCCGATATATTGCGTTAAATAGTTAGTGACGCAGGTCATGAGCATTTTTATGGGTTTGGAAGAGAGAACCCTTGATATATACTTAACATTGTTCATCTTTGAGGTCATCTTTATCTATTTTTGCTACCTCTAGATGTCCTTTAATTTGGACTAAGCTTGTGGATGAAATTATAAATTAAGTAATGCAACGATTAGATGGATTTCAAAAATGCCTTAAAAAAGTACAGGAATTTAAGTTTCCAATCCACAATTAGAGGTTTCACCAATAGCTTATGGATAGCTCGATGATGATGATGAGGCTTAATTTAGTGTATGTTTTAATGAATTTTTCAAACTTCTAATATTTATCTTAACAAACATTTATGTTTTAAGTATGATTTCTAATATTTTAGAACCGTACTACTTATTACTTTGAGATAGTTTAATTTATAAAGTAGTTTGGTACATTTATTGATTCAATTAATTAAGTACTCTTAAAATTCAATGATCTTTATGTGTTAATTTGTTAGTTACAAAGATGAGTAGATTTTTGGTGATGAAATTTGATTGTGATTGATAGGTTGTAATTGATCTTTGCTTAGTTATGATTATTTTCTTCGCAGTGGAATGATTTGTGATAGGATTTTATGATAGACCTTAAAATTGTTATGGGAATTGTGATAAAAGTTTATAAGTTATGATGGAATGTCATAATTTGTGACAGAATCAGTGACAAATCATAAATTTTTAAAGGATTTAAATAATATGTAATAACGAAATTAGTGACGGAATTTATATGGAAAAAAAATGTTGTGATAACAATAGTAATTGATATTATATATTGTGACAGATTAACAACTAATTTAGTAATAGAAAAAGTGACGGAATTTATACGAGAAAAAAATTGGTGACGGAATTTATATGGGACAAAAAATTGTGCAGTAAGTTTGTGATGAAATTTAATGTTGTAATAGAATTTAGTTATGAAAATAGTGACGGTCTTTAAACTTTTGTACTGGAATATGGTAACGGGCCATTCGAGTCAATCAAAAATTGTAATGAAAATTTAAAATTTTGTGATGGAAACACGATCATAAAACTTGTGACGGAATTAGTCAAAATTGTGACAATATTATTAATAAGACGTATCCATAACAGAAAAAAATTGTCACTAATTCTGTCACTAAATTTAAACTGTGATGGATTATAGCATTCTCTGACTTTTTTTTTTTTCCATTAATACTTAAATAATTTTTGATAATGATATCACTTTTTAATGATAATTATATAAATTAATTATGTTCAGTACTAAATCAAGGTAATTAGAAAGAATTACTATCGTTCGACTCAACATAGCAAGCAACCATAAGCAGTATCTATCGCACTAAAAAACAATAATTTTCAAAGAGCAACAAATTAAGTCTTGGCTTAGTTATTGTACTCTAACTAACTAATTTATATAAATGAGCATTTAACCCAGTATTGCATGATCTTTGCATTCTTAATTTGATAAATAAAAGTTTAATCTTTATTTGACTAATGATTGGAACAAGGACAGTTCATGCCTTGGAGATTATGATTATTGGCAGGTTCCATACTTACTAAATTGTGGATGCATACATGTCAATAATTTTATATTATTTATTGCCCATTAATTTGAAAGTAATTGAATTTGCTTCAAAATTAAATTTTTGGAAAACAATAACATTTGTGCATAAAATAACAAATTAATTGAGATATAACCAAGGGATTTTAAAACTTTATGTCTCGATTCAAAGGTGTATTATATGCAGGGAATTGGTCTAATTCATACTGGATTCATTTTTGCTACACTTGATTTTTCGATTGTTCAGTGGTTTTAATTATTACCAGTACACGTAATATTAATTAAAAATTTGAAATTATAGGAACGTACACTCCTATATATTAAACGAGTATATATTGAAATTAGTGCTTCATCTGTATAATTACCTCTTAAAGGTAGTATTCGACAGATTTAGAATTTAGATTTTAAGATTTACAGCTTCTCCTATTCTCACGTTTCATCAGACTTCGAGGAAAAAATACATATATCTATATGGGAGATATTTATATATATATAAATATATCATTTATAATTACTGTAATATAATTAACTAATCATAACTTTAAATTATATAAGCGTATGAAAATATTTTGTAAAACTCATGTTTTTAAGTGGATGTTTAAATAATTTTAGGATTATAATAAAATAAATTGCCCAAGAATATGATATTGAGAGTAGACATGGCAGACCAAGTAATATTGCCAGTGGAGGACTATTTTTTAATGGGCAATTAGCTTTCGGCCATTTTTGGGTTTGGTGAAGCTGAAGCCCATTAGATAGCCAAGGCCCCACCCCGGCCCCCTCATTTTTCTTTTTAAGCTACTACAAATAATCATTTTTGTGTTTCGTACCAAAATTTTGATGCTGTATGTCTAGCTAGCTTGACAGTATATATTTGGCTTCCTTAGAGGGTTGAACAAATTGCTAATTTTAGCAAATTTTGTCATCATTCATAAATTGAATCAATCCAATGTTGGAAGTTTTAAAGAGTTAAATACATGAACTTGCATCATTAACTAGAGTTCTTCAGATTAAACATCATAATAATGAGAATAATAATGCACGTTAAAATAATAAGGGCGCCTAGCTACTAGGCATGCTCAAAAGCCGGGCAGGTTCATATAATTCGGATTTTGAATATATATATTTTTTAATTTAGGTTGGTTCGACTAGACCTAAATTTTAAAAAATAATTTTTAAATTTTTTAATCATGGCTTGGTTTATGAAAAATTTACTAACTAGTTTCACTGAGGACTAGGAGACAAAAAATGAAGAGATCCTAAGAAAAAAAAAATTATATTATTTGTTAGAGTTAAAATCATCTTTTGTCCTTTTAATTATAATAAATTATTTAATATGATACTTGCATGTTACAAATCTCTAATGTGATATCTGTATTATGATTCATTAACCAATGGGATTTCTTTTCTACCATAGTTAACCCTCAGCGATAAATATAATACAATCATGACATAGATATTAACCAATCAAAACATGCCACATGATATATAAAAAAAAAGCATGTCATCTACAGTAGTGGTAAGAGCTTCAGATTTTTGACTTTGAGGTTCATATTTTGAAAATCCGTCCGTGAAATGGAAGAACAGAAGGATAGGGAACGCTGTTTAGTTAGTGGTTTCGGGCTATCCAGATGACGACGACTCTACCGGTGATGGAAGGTTTTGATCTTCTTGCTTAGATATAAGGTTTTTTTTTTTTTTTTAGTAAAAATTTTATGTTCAAAAATTTACTAAACGTTGATTAATTCAGTTTAAGTTAAGAAGGTTTATAGAAAGTTAAAACTCTTTTAATATTAACTTTTTTATTTATAAGATTCAGAATTCAAACTTTCTTTAAGAAAAATAAAAGTCTTATCCACTTGAATCAATTAATGTTGATTTAGATCTAAAGTTTTAAGTAACATTGTAACTCTAATTTGATAGGTTTGCAAACGAAGTCAAGGTGCGGGAGACGATGAGCGCAACTTAATTTAACTCCACTGGATAATCTAATGTCATCTAAAGTACATTTCGACAAGAATCCTGCGTCATATATTTAAAAATCTGGGCCTCATTTAACGAAATGTCATCGTCTATGGATTTTTTATTTAAAAAAAAAAAAATGAATTCAACTTATGTATTTCATTTATTTTTTTAATATAATTTAATTTTTTATGTATTAAAATGAAAATTTTTAATTTTATAAATAAAATTAAGAATCTATTATATACGTCATTTATTTGTTAAAATACTTTTAAAAATATGTCATTTTTTATTTTATTTGTAAAATTTAAAAACTCTTCCAAATTATTAAAAACTCTACTAAATACATAATTTCTTAAGTTGAGATCTAACAAACTAATATCCATTTATTTTGGGTAGAAAACGAGAAGCATGCCAATCGCTTTTTTATATAAACACGCATGCACTAATCCATGTTTCCAAAGATTATATACATATTTTTTTCATTTAAATCCAAATCATAATTAATTCACAGAAGAAATTCGACCTCCCTTTCTTCTTCTTTTTTTTTTTTTTTTTGTGTGTGCGAGGTCTAATTTTTCCATGACAAGCCAAAAGAAAATGTACATTCATTTATCTTTGATCCAAGTACAAACTTATATATATATATATATATATATGTAATGATCACAGCAAGAGATGATTTTTGTGTCTTCATATTCTAAGAAGAAAAATGCTGAGTTCAGGGCCTCCATTGTTATCAGGGTTCATCATGTAAAACGCTTCCGAGTCACGACTCCCCACCACTCGTTCAAACCTGGCCCTCATATACAACAACTCACCTTCACTCCCGCCACCACCACCTTTCGCTGCATTCTCCACCACCGGAATAACCCCGGCACCGACCGACACACTTTGCACCGTGCTCAGCACGTGCCAGTACGACTCAATGCACGTTCGCCTCACCGCATACCCGCTCTTCCTCCCGTTACAGTGCATGGTCCACATAGGCTCATGGAACAGCCTCCCGCTTCGACCCGGACCCTTCTCGCACTCAAGCGCTATCCGGACCAAACAGGATGACATTTCTCTGACTAAACTAGACGTTGACATGGCTAGTTCGAGGAGCAAAACAGGTTCGGACCGGAGATCATCTTGGACGGCGAAGCTGACGTGACCACGACGGTGGCCGAAGAGGGTTCCCGTAACTTTGCGGCCAAGGGAAGGGGCTATAGAGACGTGGGTTGGGAGGGTTAGCCATTTACAAGTGGTAGTGGGGATTATGTTCGGAAAAGCTATTATTTTGAGAAGGGAACGAAGGAGGGAAGAGAACCTGGAATTAACATTATGGAAACGTTGAATGGAAGTGGAACAACGTGGGGATGCTGATGATGAGTACTGTCTAGGAAGAACGAATTTGTCGGAGATTTCTTGGTTTTCAGGGATTGAGAGAGAAGTAGATCTAGGAAAGTTTGATGGGGTAATCTTCTTTCTTGTAATTTTGTAGTTGTAACTGTTATAGCTGCTGCTTCTTTGAAAGGTTAGGAGTTCTTGATGGTGTTTCATGTTGCAAGCAAAAACTTAAAAACATAAAAAATAAATTAAAAAAAGAAAAAGGAAAATGAATATCAGTTAGAGATGTAGAGAAGGAGAGATTGCATATCAGGAAAATGATGAAGCTTTTGATGGAAGCAAAGGAAAGGAAAAAAAGTAAAAAAAGAAAAGAGAGAGAAAGAGTTTGCTTCTGATGAGATTGATCACTTTGGAGCCGGTGGTTGTAGGAGAGAGGGGGGAAATGGGAAGGAAATTGGCAACAGATGTGATGTTGAGTGTCTTACTGTCTCTCTCTTGAACTGGCCAATGTAAAGGGAGACTGAAGAAGGTTGTGGGCTGTGCCTTCCGAATATGATGATTTTATTCCTTACACACCCAACCGCACCCTATTTATATATTTAAAGCACTGTTTTCCATGACGTTCGTTTGTTCTTATAGCTTTGGATATCATCATTATCATCACCATCACCACCACTGCTGTTATATCCACACATCTCCACCCCTTCCTTGCATTGAGATAAATGAAGCCATTTATTAATCTAATAAGAAAGTGTTTAATTATTATATTTATATGGTAGCACGTTCCCACTTGTCAGTTAGATGAATAATTATAAACTTGTACAATAAAAATAAATTGATGTACAAGTCCAAAAATATTAAAGAAGCTTATATAGTCTAATGAGTGATAAATAAAAGTGGTGAAATGAACTTGAATTCAAGAATTAGTATGAAAAAACTTCAAACTTGAATCCATTAAAACTCAAAATAATTTAAAACAACAAAATATATTTAAAAATCCTAATACAGTAATGGTTAAGTGATTGATTTGTTCAAAAATTACCAATTGGAAATTGGGACTACATGTACCACAAAACCTTAGTACTATCATATTTTAAATGTTCATTTTTTTTTTTTTACAAGCATATGTATAACAGAGTTCTGTTTCTTGTTAGGATACATGCTTGCCATTCTAGCAATGCTGTAGTTATTTCATCCTATTGCAGAACTGCATTTAAAAGCTTTAAGCTGTGATTTATCAAGTTTAATTAATGACAAAAAAGTATCTTGTGGCTCTCTGAATTTTCTTTCCACCCATTTCTTTTTCGGATCATCCATTTTTGTTGTCCTTCAATTACCTTTTTTATTTAATTTAGGAACAAATTCAAAACAAAAGTAGCCATTTTTATGCTTAACCTTCTAGCTAAACACATTTCTAACAATGAAGACTGATATAAATTGGACTAAGGTACATGCAATTTATATGTAGAGGTATAAGTTAGAGATTTTCTTTTCTTTTCTTTTCCTTTTTTTTTTTTGCCAAAATTCTTAATTTATTAATTTCCATTAAGGAATAATGAGCACATTGATAGAATAGCTTATCGTGGGGGAAAAAAAACAATACTAAT
>JBBYHM010000013.1:7459382-7536443 GCA_038381775.1 Adansonia rubrostipa
TCTAAGGTGAAGAAAATGAACTTGTAAAATTTTAAAAATAGATCAACAAGAACCAAAAGTAAAATTCATGAGCATGACACTCGTAACACTACAAAATTCAAAATTAGTTTATAAAATTTATAATTTGACACTTCATGGTAGAAAATGCCAATACATATTTTTCCTTGAATATTTATGATTTTTTGGGGTGAGAATCGACATAAAACCACACAGGTGTTGGTAAAAATATTCGACCACTAATTTCCTGAGTTTTTCAAAAAAATCTCAATAAATTCCTAAAAATAAGAAAATCAATCGTGAGATCATCCGCAGAGGTAATTTCCAAAATTTGTCAAGAACTTATTCAAAGACAAAAATTTTTCCTTTGCGAATTCATCTTTTTTACCCGAAAAAATAGATTTTTTTCATCATGTGTATATATAGTTATTTACATATGACTGATTAAAATTATAAAAATGTGAAACTGCTCTGGTGGAAGTTGACCTCCGTCAGAGTGGCCACTACATTTTCATTCTCGGATACTTGGGACTTTCTGGAATAGACAGCTCGGACGAAATTATGTGTCTACATTACCCAAGTGAGTTTAACTCATTATTTTTTATTTGCCGAACAAAAAATATTTGTTTGCCTTTTTCTTTCTTTCTTTCTTTCTCGAAGACTTAAAGCACTTACATTTTTGTTTCAAATCCTTTGAAATTGACTCTTTCTTTTGACTATTTGGTTAAAATTAACCAATTAATTTTTAAAAAGTTCTAGCTTTCTTTATCTTTGGCTAGCCCAAGGCAGTGAGTACCATATTAATGGGTGTATCATTTTTGTTCTGGTATTGGTACATTGATTACTAATGTATTTTGGCATACCATTTGGGTTTATTGGTATTTTTTAAATAATTTTTCTTTTATATTTATAACCTATTTCAAGTTCTTTAACAATATATATACTATATGAGCATGCAAATATACTTTGATTATATACATTTACATATGTTTGTATGTATAAAATTATAAATATTTTATATAAAAAATTTAATCATCAAATAAATAGGTATAAAAATATTTCAAAATAGAGTAAATTGTTATCAATTGGGTTTAATAAGCTAATTAATCAAGATTTTTATTTATAAATGTAATTATGAAAAAATAAAAATGATCAAAACATAAAAAATTAGAAATTATATAAAAATCAAATAAGTGAAATTAAAAAAATCAAAATATTGTACAAACCAGTATGTATCGATACATGCTAAAATGATAAATACGGATGATAAAAATCCGAAATAGTATGCTATCGATCCCTTTTCACTTTACGTTAAGCTTGATATATACCAAGCATACCGTTTGACATCGATACACTATGTACTACACTAATTTAACCCCACAAAAAAGCTTGCCTATCTCCGCCCTTGCCAAACCATAAGTGCAAATTAAATGCCAACAACTCACTGACTTTCCTTTACATTACACTCTCTATTTTTGTTGCAATTTCACTTTATTACTTTCTCAAAAACCCCATGGCCATGGGTAGAAACCAAGGTGGATCTCCCATGTCATTGTTGCTCAAATCTTGCAAGCTTTTAGACCAAAGCTCCTTAGCTCTATCTACCATCACCATAGTAGCTGCCTCCCTCTACTACTTGTCATCCTTTGACTTAACCAAATCTTACTATAGCTCCATGGTTGCCTTTTTTTTTTCTCTCTTTTTGGTTTTTTCTTCTCTCTATTGCTCTCTCTTTTTCCCTTAGCAAATCTTTTTTTTTTGTGTGTGTGTTTCTTTCCTTGTTTTCTCCATCCTAAACAGTGAGTTTAATATAGACAAGTGTTAAGCCCTAACCTCATAGGATACTTTTAACACATAGATAGATAGATAATGAATTTAATTAATTTTAAAATTATCTTTAATTATTATCAAAATAAATTTTAATTAAGCTATAGAATAATTTAAATGCATGCTAAATATTTTTATTATCTTTAATTCAATTTATATAATACTTTTAATGTGAATATATCATGTTATTTTGTGAATGTTATATTGTACCATTAATTAAAAATAGTAATAATGAAAAAGGAGAAATGAAAATGAGGGTATTTTTAATTTTTTTGAAGTAAACTTTGAATAAATATTAGTTTAATTAATGTAATTATAATTCATAATATTAATTTCTCCTCAAAAAGATGAAATATATTTTTCAAGTTAATTATTTTCAAAAATGTCATGGATAATAATTATATTTATGTTTTTCTTCTAGTTTCTTACTATTGTGATCCCTAAACATTAAGAAATATTTTATATTGGTCCCAAGCTTTAAAATGTACCAATTAGATCCTTAATTTCAAAGTTTCATCTCAATGTGGTCATTCCATTAATAAAATCATTAGAATAGGTCTTAAATGATAGATGGCATGTGATGTGTAAATTATAAAAATGTCATTTTGCTGATAAAGTCCTTATTTTTTCTTTATACCTTTTATATCTTTTTCAAAATTTATATTTTCTTTTCTTGTTTTCATTAAACAAATACAAAAAATATACAATAATATATTTATATATTATAATTTGAATTATATTATAATTTAAAATTAAAAGTTTTAAAAATCAAATAATTTATGAAAATATAAATATTATTATATTCATTTAATTAAAAATCTATATTTATATGCGTAAGCTACAATACTAAAGTCAAGGTGACAACTACCTTGAATTGCCAAATCAAGCCCCCTTCAATCTGGCGTGAAGATAAATTTTGGCCTCGTACAATGCTTATCTGGTGTAAGACTGATAGACTAAACCTTAAACCAAAAGTGAAGTGTTAAATATGCCTTCCTAATCATCGATATTAAGAAAATCCCTTAAATTTTTGTAAATTAATATACAATATTTTTGTAAAATATTTATTTTTAAAATTTAATTAAATTATAATACAAGTTATTATTTATTTTTCTCTATATTTATTTATAAACAAGAAAAAAGGAAAATAAAAAAGTAAAAAGTAAAACAAGAACTTTAAATATTTTTTATAAAATTAATGTAAATAAATATTTTACATTTTTATAAATTATTTAATTTTATAAATTAATTGAAATTATAATAATATAATGATTTATTTTTTGTATTTATTTATAACGATGAGAAAAAGATATAATAAAGAAAGAAATAAAAGTTAGAGAATTAAATTAAATAAATGTATTATATTTTTATAAATTATTTAATATTTATAAAATTAATTTAAATTATTATATAAATTATTATTTATGTTTTAGTTTATTTATAAAGAAAACAAAAGGAAAAAAAAGCAAACAAAGAAACAAATAATTAAAAAATAGTTTTTTAAAAAAATTAATTTAAATAAATATTTATATGTTTATAAATTATTTATATTTTCAAATAAATATTATTTATTTTCCATGTTTTATTTATAAAAAAGAAAAAAGGGAAAGAAAAAATTCAAAATATTTATAAAATTAATGCAAATAAATATTTTAAATTTTAATAAATTATTAATTTTTATAAAAAATAATTTCAATTATATTATAATTATTATTTCTATTTTTGTATTTATTGATAAAGATGATAAAAAAGAAAATATAACAAAAGAAAAACTAAGAAAATTTAAAAAATTAATGTAAATATATTTTCTATTTTATAAATGATTTAATATTATAAAATTAATTTAAGTTATAATATAATTTATTATTTATGTTTTAGTTTATTTATAAAGATGAGAAAGTGAAAAAAGAAAAAGTAAAAAAAGGAAATAAAAGAAAAGAAACAAAAAATTTTAAATTAGTTTTTATAAAATTAATTTAAATAAATTTTTATATGCTTATAAATTAATTATATTTTCATAAAATTAATTCAAGTTATAATATAAACTATATTCTATTTTGCACTCATTTATAGAAAAAGAAAAGAAAATATAAAATTTGAAAAAAAAAGAAAAAAAGAAAAATGAAGGGTCACATCAATAGTCATGTTATTGCCGCCTCTCATTTAATCGTAACTCTAATGGTTCTACTAATGAAAAGACTATATCAATATGAAACTTTAAAATCAAGGTCTGTTTGATATGTTTAGGGACTAACATAAAATATGCCTTAAAGTTCGAAGTTCAAGGACCACGTCTATAATTGACCCTCTATATCTATAATATATGTAAAAATACATATGTGGAGAATGTTTTGGTTGATGAAAATAGTTATTAATGTTTACTATATTTCTAAATTGGCAATTGAATTTTTTTTTATTAGAATAAGGTTTATTTAATTTATAAGAAACATATTTTTATTAAAAACACTTTAGTGGAATAGGTTAATTTGATAATAAAAGATTAAAAAGATAAAATTACTTTATCATAAAAATTTTTATTTTTCACTAACTTTAAATTAATTTATTTGATATAAATAAAATAGTAAAAAATTCAAGTTAAATTTGTTATCTTAATGGATTAATTTTGAAAACAACAAATATTATAATAATTTTATATAATTTGCACATATAATAAATTTTACATGTTAATGTAAATTTTAGATAATATACACTTAATTAATTATATTCATTTTTAAAATATATAATTATATATTAAAAATAATTAAAAATTAATAAAGATTCACATGCGAGTTGTCGCAATATGGGCCGCATGCGAATCGTGACTAGCCTGACTTAAAACGGCTGGTTTACTCTTCATTCCTCTCTCTCTCTACATATATATATATATATATATCATTATTTTTCTGTTATTTTAGGGGCCATATCACTATTATATTTTCTTATCATTCTTTTTTTTTCTATTTAGAGATTGAGTTGTCGAGATGAATTGCTCACTCGACTTAGCTTTAAATAATCGTTATAAAATGACCATTTATTTTGGAGTAGTCACCAATTTATTTTTGCTCGGCGAGATTAGTCACCTACTGAAGTTCGTATTTTAAGAGTTACAAAACCCATGAAAATAAACTCTGAGATCTACGTGAACACTAAAGATCACCAAAGGGGTCTGAAAGTTGATTATAATCACATGTAAGGTTTGATCCCTCTCATAATACACAGTAATTGATACTTTATTACTCAAGTGTTAATTTAAATTTTGATTTATATTCAATTTTAATAATCAGCACTTAATTATATTTCCTATATAGACCTATTCATGGGCTAGGCCAGACCGAATTTGGGCCGAACATGAGCATGGTATCAACATTAAATATGCTTGCCCAAGCCCGACCCGACCGAAAATATGGGCCTTGAATTTCACCCAAGCCTGCCCATATTTGTAAATAGACAGTCCAAGCCCATTTAGGCCCACCTGTATTATATTTTTTATAATTTATTTTTAAAAAAAATATTTTTTAATTTAATCTTTATCAATTTAATAATTTTTTTATTAAATTGATAAATATAAATAATTTAACTAAATTTTTAAAGTTTATACTATAATATTATATAGATGTATTGTTTATATGACAAAAATTACATAATATATAAAATAAAAAAATAAAAATATATATATATATAATGTAGTAGTAAAATGGGTCAAGCTCGGGCTTTGAAAATTGTACCGAAGGCCCAGCCTATTTTAATCAAGCCTAATTTTTTTTTGTCCAAGCCCATTTTTTGGGCCTAATATTTTTGTCTAAATGCTCCCAAATATCGGGTGAGCCTTCGAGCTTGGACGGGTAGCCTACCCCTTGAGCAAGTCTATTCCCATAGATAACATTTTATAAAATGAATTTATTATTTCGTGTGAGAAAACCATATTTTAATATTTTTGGAAATCAAAATATCCCTTGCACTCTTCCGGAAAACCAAAAGAACATAAAAGTTCTTATTATTCTCTTTCATACCCTATTGGAGAGTTGGTGGAAAGCAAAAGGTTTTAAGAAATCAACGTATCTTTTGTACCTTGCTAGATAATTGGAGGAATACGAAAGGTTTATTTTATGAAAATTTTGAAAAACCCTGATTTTTATTTTAAAAAAGATATCTCATTATTAAAATGATCTGTAGAATCCCTCTCATATGCTGAGAGAAATTCTACGCACTATTTTAATTTGGAGACATTGCCTTAATGTGCAAAAATTTCAATTTTATTTAAGTAATAATGTAAAAATTTTTTAAGACCTAGTTTAGACAAAAGTACTAAACTCAACTCTAATGATCTTACTCTGGTTAAAATGACCAACATGTTCCCCTAAAATACACCTTCGACGTAAAAGTATCTGGGTGACCCTTAGGGACTTGATTTAAAAATAAATTAATAAAATATCACTAAGGTATACCTTCGACATATAAGTATCTCAGTATCCTAAAAGATTTAATAACTTTATAGACAAACGAACCTATTCCTACTATACGCTTTCAGCATAAAAGTATCTCAATGATCACATAGGACTTGGTTATAATATAAATTACTAAAATGTCCCTAAGGTCTTTCTTTGACATAGAAGTATCCCAATAAGCCAAAAGGACTCGATAACTTCATAAAAAGCTGAGCCTGTAGCTATTATGCACCTTCGACATAGAAGTATCCCAATGATCATAAAGGATTCGATTTTAGCATAAATTAGTAAAATGTCCCTAAGGTCTATCTTTGATATAGAAGTATATCGGTAAGCCTAAAGGACTTGATAACTTTATAACAAGATGAACCTTCCCTTATTATGCACCTTTGACATAGAAGTATCTTAGTGATCATAAAGGATTTGGTTTTAGGGTTAATTACTAAAATGTCCTTAACGTGTACCTTCAACATAAAAGTATCTTGCTACTCTAACAGATTAGATGACATCATAGACAACCAAACCTATTCCCACTATACACTTTTGATATAGAAGTATCCCAGTGATTACATAGGACATGGTTATAATATAAAATACACCCCTACGATGTGCCTTCGACCTATAAGTATCCTGGTAACCTAGAGGACTTGAAAATGATAAAAATGATAATTATACCCTCTATGGCTAACTTGGATATCAAAATTGACCTAAAATGCAAAAATTACTAATAGGTCCCTAATCTTTTCAAAATTGTATTTTTGTACACGAAAAGTTTTAATAATTTCTACACCCCTTTGGAGGACTAGAGGAGTGCTAGAAATATTTTTAAAATATAAAAAATATCATATAGCCTTAAAATGTAAAGTTTTTTATTCTAAATTATCTTTAAACTTTGTAATTTAGTCCATACATAAAATAAATATCATAAAATAACATAAAACACATTACAAGAATCTTGGCAATCATACCAAAGATCGCATAATCAATTCAACCAAGCACCTATGGCTTTGGGATGAAAATTTTGCAATCTTGCGAACAAGTCCCTAAACTTTTTAAAATTACAAAATGACCCCAAAATAATAAAAAATGTATGAAACATATTTATACATATTACAGTAAGCATGAAAACATTCCTAAAGGTGTCTACATGATTTGGCTAAGCTTGAATGACCATAGAAAAATTTTACAATTTTTGCAACTTAGTCCCTATATTTTCTATAATTACAAAATAACCTAAAAAATCAAAACATCACAAAATCATCATAATCAGATTCAACCAAGCTTGGAAACACATTTCCAAGGCCTTCAAAATTTTGGAAAAATTATTTTTAAGTCTTTACAAATTCAAAATATAATAAAAAAATACAAAATATCACAAAACCAAACATGAAAAATAATTTAGGAACCATAAACATTTTTGGTCAACAATATATCAAATAAAAACAATTTTTTCATCATATATTTTCATGAATATCAACATGAATACATGTCATAATTTTTACTAAGCATAAATATGCATGAATACATAATAAATAATGAATAAATCCACATCAAAATATTAAGGAAAATAAAACAACAATATACACATGAAAATAATAATATTTCTATCAATAAAAACAAATTATTTTGATAAAAATCAACTTATTAGTAATAAAAATTAAATATAACAACAAAATTAAGAAACTTTGTTCATGGCCTTTATACTTGGCCATTAGACAATGAACCAAAATTCATCAGCACAAGTATTGATTAGGTTCAGTAAAAGGATGAAACTTGATAGAAATGAACTAAAATGAAGAGTTGGCTAAATCATTTTACCTTAAAACTTGGAAATCTTAAGAAATTTTTATGTTTTTTGTAATTTTTTTCTCTATGGAAGCCAACCAATGGTACTTGAAGTTTTCCCCTTTTTTTCAAGGAGGGAGTCGGCCAAGGGCTAAAGAAAACAGCCCTTGGCCCATTGGATCCTAGAGATTTCTAGGATTTTTTTTCTTTTCAATTTATTATTTATTTTATTTATTATTTATTTATTATTTTTTAATAAGATCTTAATTTATTATTTTTATCATTTTGCATAATGATGTCAAGCATGATATCATCTAGGAAAACAAAAGAGAAAAAAAATCTAATTTGGATAAAAAAATTTTTAGGGACTAAACAATAACAAATTAAACATTATGTTTTGAAAGAAAATAAGCTTCTCGGACTTGTTAGAAAAGAAATATGGGCTCGTTGGGCTTTTCAAACAATTAATGGGTTTATCGGGTCTATTAAAAAAATTTACAGGTTTTAAGACCCATGAAATGGAAAAAGATTTTAGCCCATTAAAAATAAAATTAATAAAATTTTCATATAAAAATTCAAAAAGGAATTTTTAAAAAACTACTTGTGCAAGAAAAAGGCAATTAAAAATTCCAAAACTTGTAAAATTTTATGAGCAAAAACCCTTTCCGAAGAAAATTATCATTTGAACAAAAATACAAAACTCATAAAATAAATTGAATTTTAAAAAACTGATTTAATATAAATTTAATCAAAATATTTAAAGAATTTTAAAAATTATAAACTCAGAAAAATCCTCCTAAATAATTTATGGAGTAAAAAACTCCATATCTTAGAAACGAGAAAATTTCAAAAATATGTTCAAATTTTATAAAAATGAATTTTATCCAACACATTAATCAAAATATTTATTTATAAAAAGTAATAAAAATAAAAATCTAAAATTCAAAACAACTTTTACCAAAAAATTTTACAAGTATGATATTCGTGGTACTGTAAAAAATTCAAATTTAAGTCTCAAAATTAACAACTTGAAACCTCATAGTAAAAATGCCAATATAAAGTTATCTTCAAATATTTCTAATTTTTTGAAGTGAATATAGGCATAAATATGCATGAGAATCAGCGAAAATATAAGACGATCAACTTCCCAAATTTTACAAAAACTCATAAAAAAATTTTAAAAATGGAATATTTGACTGTGATATCATCTATATAAATAGATTTCAAAATTTCACAAGTATAAAGTTAAAAACTAATTTTTTTTACCTTGATATTCACCTTTTTTTTCTGATATTTGTTTTCTACGACCCTTGAATGACTTTTCTATCATATGTACATGTGGCCATTTAGGCACAACTGAAAAGGTCTTAAAAGTGTTTAGTCTTACCTTAAAAAGTTAACCCTCATCAAATGGCTGCTAAGTTCTTAGTCTCAGATACTTTTAGACTAAGAGGGAAGAAGCCTGAACAAAATTAGGTCTCAACATGAATATGTCATGGGCCTAGACTTTATCCTAGCAAATCATGTAGCCTTAGACTTTGAATTCTCTTCCTTATATGCCTAAGTTAGCCTTTAAACACTCGAGAATCTAAATTCCCCTAAGATACTAAAGCTAAAATGCTTAAGGAAACTAAGCACAAAAAAAAAAAGAATACCAAAAGAATAAAGATAAGTGCTCAATTGATTATTGAATTGCTTGATGATACAAATGAGGTTAGTGAGGCCTCTATTTATAGCTAAATTCCCCAAACATCAATGTCTCATGTCAAATCTAAGGGATGATTAGGATTTACATTTATTTACAAAATCTAGAATCCTTGATAAATTTAAACTTAATCAACTTTATCTCTATCTAGTTTTAAATATACTAGAGTAGTTGCGTTTAACTAAATCTCTAAGCTTCTAGTAATTGGGCCTTTTACAATTCTCTAGGTATTGGGCCAAGTTGTTCCGTGTAACTTGTGCTTTTAGGCTTGGGCTAATTAGTGTGGCCCGTGACATTCTCCCTTACCTATTCTATCAATGCCATCATTACATAATTTAAATGGAACTACTTATTCTTATCTTGGAATTGCCATAATGTGTCAGTTGGTTCCCAAACTTGCCTCGCTGTCAGGTAGTCCTTTCCACCAAACAAAGTACTCATGCTTTGGCCTTTACCTCTTTTGCCATACCACTTGATCTACAAAAATACATTGTACATCTTTATCATAGAAGGCCTTCACTCCTACTGATGCATACTGTGACTTGCCTTGATCTGGATCTTCCTAATCCTCATGGAATGGATTAAACATGCTGACATGGAGAATTGGGTGCATCTTGAGCTTTATCGGTAAACCAAGTTTGTAAGCCATTTAGTCTACTCATTTTAAAACTCTAAAAAGGACCCTTATATCTTCATATAAGCCCTTTGTGCATGCTTCAGTTATGTAACACTAAGTCTAGTTTGACAAAGACTAAGTCTCCAACTTGAAACTGTACATCCCTTCATTTTTTATTTACCCATTTCTTGGTGCGTTTTCCTACTGTAGACACCTAATTTTATCCAGGCCCTTTCCTTGATAGTCCTAAAATATCCAAAATCGATAATTTGGTAACCATTCGGTAGGGTTTGACTTCCTCGAGGTAGACTGGCTATTTTCAAGACCTATTTGATCATATCTAAATGACTGCTCATGCACGTGGTAGAAAAACTATCATTTCAAGGGTCATAGAAAATAAATCATGTATAAAAAATGAATATCAAAGTAAGAAATCAGCTTTTAACTTTATGCTTATGAAATTTTAAAATTTGTTTATGCATATAATGTTGCGATAAAGTTTCCCTATTTTTAGAACATTTTTAGAATTTTTTTGTGAAATTTTAAAAATTGATCGTCGTACATTTTTATCGATACTCCTGTAGCATTTATGTCAATACTCACTTTGAAAAACAAAAATATTTAAGAAAAATTTGTATTGGCAATTTTAAGGTATTAGGTTGTCAAATTTATTCATTAAATTTGAATTTTCACTATACCGCGAGTGTTTAGCTCGTGAAACTTTTTCCAATAAAATTTACACCAAATTTCAAGTTTTCATTTTTATTAATTAATATTTCAAATAATTTGCTGAAATTAGTTCATTGTTATAAATTTAAACATCTTTTTGAAATTTTCTCAGTTCCAAAAATATGAACTTTCTTTTATCTATAAATTTTTTTATGGAATTTTCTCAAGTTTTAAGTTGTAAAATTCTTCAAATACTTCAACTAAAGTATCATTAAATTAGTTTTTGAAATTCTAATCCATTTTGTGGATTTTCCAATTTCTTTCTAAAATATAAGTTTTTCCATTAGGTTTTTTTCACAAATTTTTACGAGTTTGGACTTTTTAATTGCTTTTTTCTTGCATCTAAAATTTCTTAAAAAATTATTTTAGTGTTCAACACTTGGAAATTTCATTAAAAATTTTTATTAATTTTATTTTGAGCAAAATTTCCTTAATAGGCCTAAAACTTTCAAACTTTGCTAGCAAACCCAACAAGCCCAATAATTTCTTTACAAGCCTAATAACATTTCCAAGCCCATTTTTTATATTCTACTAAGTTCATTTCATTATCTACAAGCCCAATAGGTCCATTTGTGATTATTCCATTTATTTTCCAATGAGGCCCAATTAAGCCCATTTTGATTTTTCAATAAAGCCAATTTTTCTCTTTCTGTAATTTTTATCAATTCTTTTGAATTCAAAATTTTCTTATGAATATAAAATTGGACCTTTTACGTGATTAAATTTATTAGTTTATAACTTTTAATTTATTACAATTTAGTTCTTTCTCTTCAATTTTTCAATTCTTTTTCATAAAATTTGCAATTATAATTTTATTTATTTCTACATTTTCATAAGTTTATGTGTATTTATTTTAATTTTAGAATTTGATAATTCAGATATATGACAATTAATTTAATTGGGATTGAATTTTATCATTAAGTTTAATATTATCCAATTTATGTTTTTTAGGCAAAGTTTCTAGATGATGACATCATGCACGATGACATGTATGATCACTCATGCAAAATGATAAAAACAAATTAATTAAAGCTTATCAAATTGCTAAAAAAAAAAATCTTTACAATAATAAAAATCAAGAAAATAAAAAAAATGGCCAATTTGGCAAAGAAGGACTAGATCCCTTCTTGGCTGAAACTCCCTCTTATAAATAGGGGGAGGAAACTTTCATAAAAAGCCGTAGGGCTTTCATACAAAAATACACAGAAAAAACATAGAAATTTTAAGTTTTTCAAGCTTTTAAGGTAAATTTACTTAGAAACTTCTTGATTTTTGTTGATTTCATGTTTGTTTCATCCTTCTAGTGAACTTATTAAATACTTGTGCTCATGGATTTCGATCCATGTTTAAAAAGCCATGTGTACAGGCTATGATCAAAGTTTATTTATTTTGTTGTTAAGTTTGATTTTTGTTAGTAGCAATGTGATTTTCATTATAAAAATGCATATTTTTTGTGTAAACAATGTTATGATATTGTGGATGTAATTTTATGTTATTTTTCTTGTTATTCTCACGTGATTTTTGTTGAAATATGTTAATATGTTATTTATTTTTCATGATTTTTACATATTTAAGCTTAGTAACATGAACTTATGCTGATATTTATAGGGTTTTATGGTGAAAAATTTGCACAGTTGGCCGAATCTCATGAGGGTTCTTGAACAATTTTTTATGCTTGATTTTGTGATATTTTTAGATTATTTTGTTATATTTGAAACTTGCAGATGCTTGAAACTAATTTTACTAAAAATTTCAAGGCCTTGGAAAGGGATTTTCCAAGTTGGTCGAACCATTTAGGGTGTATTTGTGAAATTTTTTATTTTTAAGCTATTTTGTAAAAATAAAAATTATAAAGACTAAACTATAAAGAAGAAACAGTTTTGTTTTAGGGCCTATCATGTTTGGCCAAACCGCTTGTAGACCTTTAAGGGTGTTTTCCATGTATTTTTTATTTGTTTAAATGTATTTCATGCATTTTTAATCTTTTAAAGCCTTTTTATCATTTTAAAAAGTTTAAGGGCCTATTTGTAAAAAGTGAGAAAATAGTTCCAAGGCCAAAAACACTTGGCCAACCTTCCTTGTAATCTTTTATAAGATTTTTGTGTTGATTTGGATATGTTTGATGCTTGATTTTATGCTTTATGTCATGTAAAGACTAAATTGTAAAAAATAATTATTTCTAGGCCATATGAAGTTGGTCGAATGCTACATGGGCATTTGAGGATGCTTATCATGTGTTTTTAACATGTTTTAATATATATTCTATATTTTCTAGACTTTAAGGGTCTTTTTGCAATTTCGTAAAGTTTAAGGACTTATTTATAAATATTGAAAAAATTGTTTCAAGGCCAAGGGTGTTTGGCCAAACACCTTTGATGATATTTGGCATGTTTTCTATGTTAATTTTGGTGTGTTTTATGTTGTTTTGTGATGCCTATTTCATGTAAGGATTATTTTGCAAAGTTAGAAAAGTTAAAAGTTTAGGGACCATTTTAAAAAAACCTTGCATGTTAGGGTTAAAATGGTCTTTTCACACCTTAAATAACCCATTTAAGGTGCAGACACCTTATCTTGTCCAGGCCAACTCTTGGCATCCAAGGACATAAATGAAAGATGATAGAATCAAAAAAAAAAAAAACTGGGGACAATTGCGAGGTGCCATGTCACCAGGTGCTATTAGGTGACACGACGCCAGGTGAAAAGTTTTTTTTTTTTGGAAGGTCTAAAATGCCTATGGGCCGTATTAAAGAAAATCTAAAAATAAGGCATCAAGGGCCACTTTTCATGGTGTCATCAAAGTCATTCAGATGAATACATGGATTAATTTCCCTCTATTTGTGACTAAGGTAACTCAGGAAGCCATAGATATATGTAAGTGATATTGGTGCATGAGTATTGATACGAGGCTTTTGTGAAGCCAAAAAATCAAATTTTCGCATGTAGTTTAGATACAAGAGGATTTGGTATCAATACCTAAGGTGTGGTATCGATACCTAGCATGTTTGTATGATGCAGACCTTGGCAGTAGCTAAAGTTGTGATTTTTAGCAAAATGTATCGATACATAAGCATGAGTATCGATACAAATCCATAGAGTATCGATACAGGCCTCTAAGTCTCGAGACTATAAACATTTTTTACTCTTGGTATCAATACAAACTTCATTATATTGATACTCATGGGTAAAAATTGCCTTGTGTATCAATAATAAAGACATTTTTGCCTAGTTCGAGCCATTGTTCAGCCATTGCTTTCAAACATGTTTCTTGCACCAAAAATCATCAAAATTCATGCCAGGCTTTGTCTTTGGGCTTGTGACTAGATTTAAACAAAATTTTGAGGCCTAAATAAACAATGACAAGGGACATTTCATGACATTATGCAATTTGTCAAAGGGTAAGGTTGAATTTTCCTAATGCTTAGCTGTATAAAGTAGCCTTGATCCACTATTTTTGCTAAGCAAACCAATGGGTTTGCATGGCAACTGAGCATAGTACCTATTCTCTGTATGAGGTACATGCACCAAAACCCTAAAATGCCATTGCTTCTTGAATCTTTTGTCTTCATAGTCACATGGCTATACAAGCCAATCTTGGAGTTAGCTGATTGAGGAACCCTACCCAAAAAAAAAAAGACTTCTAACCATTTTAGAAGAGACTCTCCAGCAACCTCCAAAAGAGCCCTAGCCATTCCCAAAAATCATTCAACAATCTCCAGCCCTAAAACTCTTCTAAAACCACTATTCTATTGCATTTCACCCTCAACCTTCTTCCATTCTTGTAGTTCCCCTAAACCACTAGAAAACCTCTAAAAAACAACCTTTTATACACTTTCATCCTCGAAACACCTCACCATCAACAATATTACAAGAAAGCTTCTTCCCTTCATCCTTTTCTTGCTAAATAATAGCAAATAGAGGGAAAATTTGAGCTTAAAGTCACTACTTTAGGAAGAGAGAAGAATTCAAGGTTTTTTGGTATATTTCCTCTACCTTGTTCCATACATTTTCTATTTTTATCATCTACATGATTTTAGTGAGCCCTTTATGCTGCCATGATCATCCTAGGGCTCTCATGCATTATTGTTGCCTTAGTTGTGGTAGCCTTAGGATATTAATGTTCTTTTACTACTTTGATATTGCATGGTAGACTAAATATATTGTTTTTCATTTTGTCATCAAAACACCCTCTTATTCATACATTTTCTATCATGTTTTATCTATTTTATATGTTTAACACATATGCTTGAATGTTTTTCATAGCATGTATTGAGCATGCTTATGCACTTTCTTACATATTAAGGAGTCTCATGGATAAAAATGTGGTCTTGAAAGTTCTAGCACATTTCTCTTTGCTTAATATGTTCATGTCATCTTCCATAACATGATTTTTAGTGCCATTCATAGAGTTATCATTTCCATTCACCTTATTTGTCACCTTATTTGTCACTTTTTTGCATTTTTGGTCATCTCTTCTATGTCAAAATGTCATCTTTGTTTGTTTGACATGCTTGCCTATTTGCTAAAAATTAGATTTTCAAAAAAATCCCTAAGTTAAGTTCATGCTATCTCTAATAGATGGATAATAGCATGGACCTAAAGAGAACCAGCTACCTAAAAAAAGGGGCTTTTAGTTATAAAAAAACTCTCCAGCAATCCTAGAAAACTCTTCACCCATCCTTATAAATCCTTCAACCATTCTCAGCCTCAAAAACACATCCAAAAACACTATTTCATTGACTTTCATACTCCATTCCCGTAGCTACCCCAAACCACCACTGGAAAACCTTCAAGAACCCAACTTTCCACATGTTTTGATCTTTAAAAAGCCTCACCATCAACCATGCCACCAAAAAGCTACCTCTTTTCATCCTTTTCTTGCTAAATAATAGCAAGAAGAAGGAAAAAAATTAAGCCTACAACCACTACTTTAAGACAATAATAGCAAGAAGAAGGAAAAAAATTAAGCCTACAGCCACTACTTTAAGACAAAGGGAAGTTCAAGATCTTTTTGGTATATCCCTTCTATCTTGATCTTTGTAGTTCCTGTTTTGTCATTAACATCATCTTAATAAACCCTTTTTTATGCTTTATAGCCATCTTAGGACTCCATGCATTTTGTATGGCTTTGGTTGTGGTAGTTTAGGATCTTAATGTTCTTTTTGGTGCCTTCGTTCTATTTGGTTACCTAAGCATGCTCATTTGCATTTGCATCACCATAACAGCCTCTGTCCATGTAACCTTGCCATGTTCCTTCCATATCCATATCTTATCTCATGTTTAAGCATGCATCTTAACATGTCATAAGTATGCCCACATATTTCCTAGCAGCTTGATAGGTTCCATGAAATAAAAATGCCTTTTTTAGCAAAGTCTTTTTTAAACATGTTCATCCTAAGTATGTTTATGCATCATCTATCATCTCCATGCATTCTTTTTATCTTTTCTATGAAAAATGTCATCTTTGCTTGTGCATATATGTTCTCTATGTTTTATATTATGTTTGTGGCACTTTGTTTGTGTTGAGATGCTTGTTTGAATGCTAGAAAACCCGATTTCAAAAAAAATATCCCCTAAGTTAAGCACATGCTATCTCCTACACATAGAGAATAACATGAGCTTAAGATTTCTATGAAGTTCCAACCTTGGGGTTAAAGCAATTATTCAATTCTGGATTCATGGAAGAATGAGTACAAGAATCTGGTTTTCAAAAAATGAAATGAAATCTTTTAGTTGAAAAATGTAAATCCTTGGTCCTTAGCCAAACACCCTCATGATGGCATGGTCAACGGGTTGTTCCATCATCCCAAACTACTCCGGGACTGTGGAATGGACTCATGATGCCCATGTCAACCCTTCATCTTGGTGACAGATGTTCAAACGTCCATGGCCCAAGCTCAACACAATGAAAAACCAAAAATACCGAACACCTCCCTTATTTCATTCTAAAGCACAGTGGTCTGGTTTTAAAAAATTATTTAAAAATGAAAAATGATTTATTCAGAATGTATTGGTATTTTTCCTTTGAAGGGTTTCAAATTAATTTTCCAACAATATTTCATTTACCTTCAGATCATCTTGGATGAAATAGTTATGATTTTTCGAATCTTCACTATCTAGAACCCCTAGATCAAGCAAGCAGTCTACTGTTTAGGCTGTTTTGGCCCAAGAAACAACATTTTTGAATCCATTGAATATTTTTCCAATAGAATTCATGAAATTCCCTTTTCAAAAAGGTATTATTCGCATTTTAACCATTCCAAATGAATTCGAAATGATTTTTCAAAGTCTATCATACCTTTACCCTATACATGTTGCCAGTGTTGAGTCAAGTTTAAATTCAAAAATTAATTCCAACTAGAAAGTGATTTTCTAGGATTTTTTAATATTTTTACATTAATCCTCATCAAGTTACCTTTCCAATGGTACCTTGTTTACTTCACAAGACCTCCGGATGAGCTCAAAATAAATTCAAAAAGAGAAATGACGCAACGCTGTCCTCTATTTCTAACCCAATTTCAAAAAAGCTCTTATTGAGGCGTTTGAACACCTCATGATCTACTCGGCTCATTCCCATTACCTAAACCCCCCTTAGACTCAGACCAAGGCTAAACAAAAGAGAAACGTTTTAGCCAAATCTTTGGCTCCCAATCTTCAAAGCTCCCTCTATCCAAAAAATGACCATTTCCTAATGACATCGAAAATTTCCATTTTTGGGAATGCTCCAACCTCATTACTCGGAACGGATACTCCAGCCCCACTTTTTCCTCAAAATGACATTGAATTTCTATTTTTGGGGATGCTCCAACCCCACTTTTACCTCAAATCCAATATCAAACTTTCTTTTTTGGGGATACTCTAACCTTACTCTTTTAAGGGGATACTTCAACCCTGCTTTCACATTCCTTCTAACGTCCAAGCTTTTCTCCCTCTCGAGTCATCAAAACCTTTTTCTCCTCAAATTCCCACTGAATCTAACTAAGTCTCAACGTTGTCGTCTCAGTTATTCACCAATAATCGAAGACAACTACGAGATACATCTTGATTATCCCTCTTGTTTATGTATTTTGTGTGGATTTATTTATTGTTTTCTTTCCAATCTTACAAATATGTTTCCTCTTATAGGGACCTCGAGCATTCATGCTTTAGAAATCTTTTTCAAAATCACAAAACAATATCTCATGTCGGTATCTCTCTAGTGCCAAACATGAAATATTTGATTTTTTTAAACCTATCCGAAATCATTTCCATCAAAAATCCTTATGTTTCTCACCTCTTCGAGGCTCATAGGTGATAAAATTTTCATTAAAACCCAAACTTGTTTCTTTACAAAACTTCACGCATTAAAGGGAATTATATTTAAATAATGATAAAAAAGAACCGAGGAAATTGAGATCCAAGTAAGATATAGTTAGATGATACCAATTTTCAGGCATTGTAGGGGTGTAATCCTTCCCCACATGTAACCAACTCTCGAACCCAAAACAACAAATCTCTGGTATTATTTTCAATAGGCATCCGGTCATGCCAAACTTAAAATGATCGGTGGTGATCCAAGTTTATGGCCACTTTATGGTGGCCACCCAAGACTAGTCAGATGAGCGATTTGTCTGGTGGTCTTTTACTCCTTTATGTCCAACATTAAAATATTTTTAAGTCGGGTGCACTTTAGCCCTTCAGATCATCCGAAGTTCGTAAAGGTCGAGCACGTGGCACGTAGACAGTATCCACTTTTCAAATCAATTTTAGAAAATATGTAAGAACCTTATAATTCATCTAGCATATCATCTAATTTAGGAATAGGGTGATGATACTTTACAGTAATTTTGTTGATAACACTACAATCCATGTACATCCTCCAAGTTCCATCTTTCTTTGGAACTAATAACACAGGCACTGCACACGGGCTCATGTTTTCTCTAACATGCCCCTTTGCTAATAGCTTGTCAACTTGCCTTTAGAGCTTTTTTATCCCATCGAGATTGCTCTTATATACCAGATGATTAGGAATTACTGCATCACGGATAAAATCAATTTGATGTCAATTTCTCTAATTAGTGGTAATCCTTTTGGAACTTCTTTCGAGAAGACATCTTCATATTCTTGTAACATAGAAACAATAACATTAGACAAAGAAGGGTTAAGATCATTAGTGTCTAAATAAGCTCCTTGTACATAAGTACAATTACTTGCTTTTGAGCATAAAAAGCACTTCTGCACTCCCTCGTTTTTGCATACAAACCCCAACAATGATGTCCTAAAACCCTCTAATAACAATTTGGATCAAAGACTAAAAACCTAGAAAAAGAATAAGAAACAAAATAGGATTCTTGACCGGACAATTTAAATACAAAACATAAACCAAGAATACTAAAGGAATTGAAAATTTGACTCGATGGTTTAGTATCAATTGCAAACCAAGAATATCAAAATTTAGATGCCACAAGATCAAACTAACCTTAGTAAGTTTTGATGGAGTCTAAAGAAAGAACTTGCCTAACCACAAAAGACCACTTGTATTAATCATCTAAAAAAAAACTAAGACTCATAATTGCAAAAAGCTATTTATACTCAAAATACCAAACACTAAGACATCCTAACAAGTGAAACTCATATGGGCTTTCATATGGCCAATTAAAATGTTAAAATAAGGCCCCAAGCCTAATAACCAGTGTTCCAATGCATAGGCCCTTAATATAGATACTTAAAATAATTAAAATAACATGTGACAGGCATGTGCCACTTATCAAAAAAGTTTGGCCCATAACTAAACAAGAAGATAAGCCCAAATATCAACATTTGGCCTAATCACTAAATAGCTTGCTCAAAAACCTGAAGCAAGTTAACTAAGCACGATTGATTGAAGCCCATTTCCTCTTTGATGTCCACCTTCATGCCATCTTCATCTTTAGCTTCTTGTATGAACAACTTTTTGATCAATCCCTACATAACGTTTTGAAGTTATTTAGCCTAACCTCATGTAAGAGGTCTACTCGGCACTTGGAAGTCCTTTGCAACATCATCTAGGTTATCTTGCAATAGCTGGATCACATCATTTTTTATATAATTTTTTGTTGATTTAGATGTGTTTGATTGATTTTACATTTTATGTCATGAAAGGACTAAATTATAAAAATGAAAAATTATTTCTAGGCCATATAAGTTTGGTCGAATGCTTCATAGGCCTTTTGGGATGCTTTTCATGTATTTTTAACAAGTTTTAATATGTATTGTACATTTTCTAGACCTTAGAGGTCTTTTTACAACTTCGTAAAGTTTAGGGACTCATTTGTAGATATTAAAAAAATTGTTTCAAGGCCAACGGTGTTTGGTCGAACATCTTTGATGATATTTGAAATGTTTTCTATGTTAATTTTAATGTGTTTTATGTTGTTTTGTGATGTCTATCTCATGTAGGGATATTTTGTAAAGTTCAAAAAGTTTAGGAACCATTTAGAAAAACCTTGCATGTTAGGGTTAAAATGGTTTTTTCACAACTTAAATTACCTATTTAGTGTATTTTAGGCATTTGGGGGTTTTTATAGCATTTTTAGCCATTTTAGGGTAAAATGTAATTTTAAAAAATATATACACCTATTAGTTATTTTTGCATTTTAGGTTAATTTTGATGTCTAAGTAACCCATTTTGGGTAAAATTATCATTTCATATCATCATTGAGTCCTTTAAAGTTACTAAGATACTTTTATGCTGAAGGTAAACTTTAAAGGTATTTTAGTAATTTATGTTAGAACTGAGTCCTTTATGAATACTAGGATAATCAAAGGTGCATAATAGGGATAAGGTTATCTTTTTATGAAGTTATCAAATCTTTTAGGGTTATCAAGATACTTTTATACAAAGATAACCTTAGGGGTATTTTAGGAATTTATCTTAGAACCAAGTCCTTTGTGATCACCGGGATACTTATATGTCAATGATGCATAGTAGGAATAGGTTCGTTTGTTTATAATATCATTAAGTCCTTTATGGTTATTAGGATACTTCCATATCGAAGGTACACTTTAGGGAAATTTTACTAATTTACCTTAGAACCAAGTCCTATGTGATCACCGAGATACTTATATGTCAAAGATGCACAATAGGAATAAATTCATTCGTTTATAATGTCATCGAGTCTTTTAAGGTCACCTAGATGCTTCTACGATGAAGGTGTACTTTTTAAATGTCTTTGAGCTTTTCATAAAGTTGAATTTTTAAAAATTAAGACAATGTCTTTGAGTTAAAGTAATTCGAGGAATGTCTCCCAGTATAGGAAAGGGGTTTTACAGATTATTTTAATAATGAGATATCTTTTTTAAATGAAAATTAGGATTTTATAAAGTTCAAAAAAATATATATTCCTCAGGCCCTCCGATGGGGTTTGAAAGATATTTTGAGTTTTAAAACTCTTCATTTTGAGTTTTAAAACTCTTCATATTCCTCTTACTCTCTAGTGGGGTGCAAAAGAGAATGACACAACCTTTCATGTTCCTCTAGTCTTCTTATGGAATGAGGAAGATATTTTTATTTTTAAAAATATTGAAAACCCGATTTTCTCATACAGAATGCTAAATTTGTTTCATAAAATTTTATTTTGATATGTACGAATTATATTTAAATATCAAATATTGAAATCAAATAACAATCAAATTTTAACTTAACATGTGATTATTAAAGTACTGATTACCAGGAGTCATAAGAAGGATTATTCTTACTCGTGATCGTAATCGACTCGCGAACCCTTTTATATAATCTTTTGTATTATCGTAGACCTCAGGGTATATTTTTAAGGGTTTCATAACCCTTAAAATATAAACTTTGATAAGTGACCAATCTTACTAAGCCAAAATGGATTAGTGGCAACTTCAGATAACAACTATTTAAGGTAAAGTTGAGTAAGCAATTTATCTTGACAACTCAATCCCAGATACAAAAAAATAAAGAAAAATAATAATGATATGGCCCCTACAAATAAAGAATAATGATATATAGATATATATAGGAATGAAGGGTACACCCACCTTTTCAGTCGGGTTGGTTAGGATTCGTATTCGGCACTTGTTGCAACATCTACCTTGTGTAGACAAGTCTTGGCTAAGTCAATTTGCTCTTACCAAGCTTTGGCAAACTTGTAAAGTATTGGATTTGGTCCCATGTAGCCTATTGCAATAGCACTAGGTATGAGCAGCTATTGCGCATCACTACCTGGTTTGTGGCCTCACTCCATTGCAAGTTATAATATAACTGGGCCATGTCCAACAACTTTGGGCAATCACACTGTGTTGCACTCACATATTACCTGAGATATACCTTCAACAAAGCATTCACTCTATCGGTCTGCCTATCTATTTGGGGAAGCACCTGATGGAAAAGTTCAACTCTAATCCCAACAATTTGAACAACTCTATCCATAACTATCCTATAAATTGCCTGTCCTAATCACTGACAATAATTTGTGGTACTTTCTAGTACTTTACCACATTCTTCAAGAATAATCGGGTTGTTTCCTTCATAGGGCACTCCTTGGTTGCTAGAATAAAAGTTCGATACTTGGAAAATTAGTCCACCATTACCTTAATGCTCTCAAACCCATCCACCTTGGGCAATCCAACTATGAAATCCATGAAGACACTCTCCCATGGCTGCTCTAGTATGAACAATGGCTCTAATAGTCTGACCAGTGTTCTCTACTCAACATTGTTTTATTCGCACAAAAGACAGGTTTTCACATAGGCCTTAATATCATTGCTTATGTGTAGCTGTAGACACCTAATTTCATCTGGTTCCTTTTTTGATAATCCTAAATATCCAAGATTAAGAACTTAACTGCAACCTTCATTAGGAATTATTTTTTTCACATCAATCAGATATTCTCAAAACCTTTTTATTCATAGTTAAACGGCTGCAAGTTCACGTGACAAAAAAGTCATATTTTGAGCTCTATTTTTGAATATTTAAGAAAATGATTATTTTTAATATTTTCTTGTCAAAATTTTAAAAATCTACTTCTGTAGATATTATCGTGTTCAAATTTCTCATTTTTAGGAAACTTTTAAGAATTTGTCATAAAATTGGGGAAATTGACAGTCATATATTTTTCTAGTACTAGTATGGTATTTATGCCGATACTCCAAAAAATTAAAAATATTCAAGAAAAAATTTATATTGGCATTTTATGCCACAAGGTGTCAAGTTACTCATTTTTGTAATTAATTTTGAATTTTTTCACAGTATCACGAGTATTATACTCATAACGATAAAATTATTTCAAATTTTAGGTTTTCATCTTTGCCATTTATAAACTAGCATTTTTGGATAATATGTTTTATTTAATTAATTTTATATAAGTTTAATGAATTCTTTGAAGCTTTCATGGTTTTAGAATACAAAATTTTTATCTATAAAGTTTTTAATGAAATTTTCTCAGGTTTTGAATTTTAATTTTTTTAAAATATTCATATTTGATCACTGTTAAATCAGTTTTTCAAAAATCATTTATTTGTTGTAAATTTTAGGATTTTCCTCATTTTCCAAATACAGATTTTTTCACTCCATAATTTTTTTGGTAGATTGCTTTGAATTTATAATTTTTCAAATTCTTCAAAAATTATTATTTAATTCATATTAAATCAGTTTTTTAAAATTTATTTTATTTAATGAGTTTTGCTTTTTTCCCATAATTTCCTTTTCTTCCAAAACAAGAAATTTTCTACTCTGTAAATTTTTTTGGAAGGATTTTTCTTGGTTTCTAATTTTTAAAATTCTTTAAAAATTATTTTTTAATTCGTATTAAATTAGTTTTTCAAAATTCAATTTATTTTATGTGCTTTGTATTTTTTAGAATTTTTTCATTTTCAATATATGGAATTTTTCACCCCCTAAATTTTTTTGAGAAGATTTTTCTAAGTTTATAATTTTTTAAATTCTTCAAATATTATTGTTTCAATCATATTAAATCGATTTTGAAAAATTAAATTTATTTTATGAGTTTTAGAATTTTTCTTATTACCAAGATACATAGTTTTCTACTCTGTAAATTTTTTCAAGATTTTTTTTTAGTTTATAATTTTTAAAATTCTTCAAATATTATTGTTTAATTCATATTTAATTAGTTTTGAAATTTTCATTTTATTTCATGAGTCTTGCATTTTTTTTTCAAAGTTTTTGTGTTTCCAAGATACGAAATTTTCTATTTTGTAAATTGTTTCGATTAGAATTTTTGAGTTTATAATTTTAAAATTCATTAAATATTATTGTTTAATTCCCATTAAATCATTTTGTAAAAACTTAACTTATTTTATAAGTTTTACATTTTTTTCCTATATGATAATTTTTCCCTGCAAGGGTTTTTCTCTCAAAATTTTACAAGTTTACTATTTTTTTATTTTTTTTCTATAAGGTAAAAATTGCTTTTATTGTTTGATTAAATTAAATTGATCATATGGATTTTTTTTCAAATATATAATTTTTAATTTTTGTAATTCACTCTTTGTAATTAATTTTTACGGTATAATTTTATAAATATTATAAATATCTCACAAAATCTCTAGAAATCAATGATGTCATGCATGACATCACCCATAAGAAGACAAATGTATTTAATTTAAATCACATCAAATTAAACAAAAACCATATAAAAAAGTAATAAAATTTAAAAAATTCCTAGAAATTTTTAGGGAGGTTTAGGCCCATGGTATTCTTCCAATCATGTGGCCGTCTTCCACCTCTATAAATAGAGGTGGTTTGTATTTAAGTGAGTTTTTAGGCATTTTGAAAAAAAACAAAACAAAACCAAAACAAAAAAAAAAATACTAGTTTTCCTAGTTTTTTCTTAGGTAAATACACCATTCTTCTTATTTTTCTTTACTTTGATTCTTTCTTTTTTCCATCTTATTTGTGAGTTAAATCCATGTTTAAGGCTCATGGATTTCCATCCATGTTGAAGGGCTAAACATAATGATTTTATTTTTTTATTTTTTCGTATACTTTCTAGCAAATATTTTATAAAATGGTATTTTATTGTTGCGAATTTGATTTTATTGCGATTATATTTAAAATTAAGTTATTTCTTTGCTGTTATTTTGATAATTAGTATTTTGATTGATTTTGTTTTGTATTTATTTTATAATTTTATGTTTATTGAAGCTTAATAATGGTTATTTATGTTATTTTCATGATTTTTTTTATCAAATCATGCATAAATCCCATGTTTTTTCATCTTGACTGAAGTGTTTGGGTTTGATAATGATGATTTTATGCTTATTTTCCATTAATTTTAGGGTTTTATGTTATTTAGTAAATTTGTAAACTTAAGGACTAAATTGTAAAATTCGTTAATTATTTTAGGCCATTTTTGGCTTGGCTGAGAGCCTTATGGACCTTAAGAAATCTGATTCATGTGTTTGCAAACATGATTTAGGAATTTTTAGCACTTTGGGGGCCATTTTGCAATTTTAGGAAGTTTAAGGAATAAATTGCAAAAATTAGAATTTTAGGCTTTATGGCCAAAAGTGCCTCATGTACATTCTTTTATGATTTTTATGTTAATTTTTTTGCTAGTTTAATGATTTGTTGTAGTGTTTTGTGATATTTCATCATATAGGGGTCAAAATGCGATTTTACAAAGTTTAAGTGTTGTTTTGCAAATTATGGAAAATTTTTATTCTAAGGCCAAGGTACTTGGCCGAATTCTTGTTGGTATGTTTTTTGTAATTTTTATACATAATTTCATATGATTTTTATGATTTTTAGGTTATTTTATCATATAAGGAATAAAATAAAATTTTCAAAAGTTTGGGGATTATTAGCAAATTTAGACCTTTAAGGGCAAAACGATAAAAATTATCATTTTTAAAAATTTCTATTATTCCTATGGTCTTCCATAGGGATATGGAAACTTTCAAAACCTCCGTACTCTCTCAGTTTTTCATAGGGTACAAAATGTAATTTTTAAAAGTTTAAGGGTTTAATTGTAAATTTTACATTTTAAGTCAGCTTTGGCGTGTTAATTTCAACCTTTAGGGTAGAAAATCATTTCATCATCATTTTAGTGTCCTTAGGGTTACTAGGATACTTTTATGTCAAAGGTATACCCTAAAGGCAGTTTGGTAATTTTTCTCACCAGGATGCTTTATGCCAAAGGTGAATTTTTAGGATTAGTTCAGCCTTCCTAGATCATTTTAAGGTCCATTAGGTTATGAGATACTTTCAAGTCGAAAGTATCCTTACGAGCATTTTGGTAATTTTATTTTGAACTGAGTACTAGATAGTAACCAAAATGTTTTTATGCCAAAGGTGCATAGTTAGGGTAGGTTCATTATTTCATCATCATTTTAGTGTCTTTTAGGGTTGCTAAAATACTTTCATGTCGAAGGTATATCTTAAGGACATTTTGGTAATTTTTTCATCAGGATGCTTTATGCCGACGGTGAATATTTAGGATTGGTTTAGCCTTCTAAGATCATTTTAGTGTCTTTAAGGTATCAGGATACTTTCATGTCAAAGGTATACCCTAAGGGCATTATAGTAATTTTCTTTGAGTCGAGTCTTAGATAAGCATCGGGATGCTTTTAGGCCAAAGGTACATATATGAGATAGGTTCAAACTTTTATAATCATTTTCGAGTCATTAGGATAATTGGGATAACTTTTATGTCAAAGGTACACCTTATAGGTATTTTTGTAATTTCGCATTAGACCAAGTCTGATGTGTCTGCTGGGATACTTTCTTGTCGAAAGTACACATTAGGAATAGGTTCATCATATTGGACCATTTTTTATCTTAGGCTAAATATTGTTCATAAAATCGAATAAATTTTATAAATATGGCAACGTCTCCTAATTAAATTAATACATAGGATTCCTACCAAAATGTGAGGAATTTTACGGATTATTTTAATAACAAGATATCTTTTTCAAATAAGAAGTTGGGATTTTTCAAATTTGGGAAAATAAAACCTTTCGTATTTTGCATGGTTCTCTAGTGGGATATGATAGAGAATTTGTGTCCACTTGATTCCCTAAGAGGGTGCGAATAATTTTATGATTTGTAAATGTAATAAAATTTGACTTTTCTCGAAATAATAAATTTTTTTAATAAAATATTACAAGAATTCTCATTAAATATCAAATATTGAAACCGAATAAAAATCAAATTTATTTTAATACATGATTAATAAGGTACCGATTACCAAGTATGACGAGAAGGTCGATCCTTACTTGTGATTGTAATCGACTTATGGACCCTTTCAAGCAATCTCTATTATGAGTGCAGACCTCGGTGTTTATTTTTATGGGTTTCGTAATCCTTAAAATATAAACTCCGACAAGAGTCCAACCTCACTTGGCCAAAGCAGATTGATGGCGACTCCAAAAAAATAATTGTTTTGGAATGACTATTTAAAGAAGTCGGGTGAGCAATTGATCTTGATAACTCAATCCCCAAATACAAAAAATAAAGAATAATAATCATGAAATAGGCCCCTAGAAATAAAAGAAAATAATTATATATAGATATTTATATAGAAACAATGGATACATTCACCATTTTTAGTCGGGCTGGTCAAGATTCATATCCGAGCCATGTTGCAACACATGCAAGATTGCTCAAAACGAGCCAAGCTTTGCTCCAGTAACAAGAAAGATGATGAGCTAGAAAAAGAAACCCTAAAACTTGGTTCAATCATGAGTTCTGCCAAGGCAAAGAGTTGCTGAAATTAGAAAGGGTTGATTTTCGTGGACATTGCAATCTCAGGCAAAAAGATAAATGCTCTAATTAACATAAGAGCATCAGATTTGTTCATATTCGAGGAGGCTACTATGAAACTAGATCTCAAAGTTGAAAGGATAACAGGATGGATCAAGACATCAACTCAAAGGAGGTCCCAACTATAGGTGTTGCAAAAGGAGTGGACCTACAACTTGGAGACTGAAAAGGCAAGGAAATCGTTGAGGTTATACCACTTGATTACAATGACTATGTGGTCGGCTTAAATTTCCTTGACCAAATTAATGCCTTCCTTGTGCCATTTTCCAATTGCATATGTACTTTGGATGCTTGGGTGAATCAAGAGATCGATGTCAAAGCCAAGGTGTTGTTTACAATCTAGCATGCCAAAGGTGTGCTTAGGGAATAAGTCACCTATTTGGTAGCCTTAAAGTTTGATACCCTCAAAAATCCATGGACTAGACCCTCTTAGAGGTGCTGGAGGTGTTACAGTCTTTTAATGATGTGATGCCTACAAAATTGCCAAAGAGGCTACCACCCAAAAGAGGTGGATCACAAGATTGAGTTGGAGCCCAATGTCGAGCCACCAACCAAGGCCTTGTACCAAATGTCACCACAACATTTAAAAGAGTTACGGGGATAGTTGAAGGAACTTTTGGATGCCGAGTACATTAGACCATCCAAAACCCTATATAGTGCACCAGTGTTATTTCAACTCAAACATGATGGTTCCTTAAAGTTACGCATAGTCTATCAGACACTTAACAAACTCATGATGAAGAACAAGTCCCAATCCTACTTATTGCAGACTTATGTGATCAGCTTGGAGATGTGAGATGGTTCACTAAGCTTGACTGGCGATTAGGGTACTACCAACTGAGAATAGCAGAGGGAGATAGCCAAAGACAGCATGTGTGACATATTATGGCTTGTATGAGTTCCTTGTAATGCCTAATGGCTTGACTAATGCCCTCGTGACATTTTGCACCTCGATAAATAAGGTACTTTAACCTTTCCTAGATCATTTTGTGGTTGTTTACCTTGACATTATGATCTACATTAAGTCGCTCAAGAAGCATGTGTTGCACTTGAGGAAGATGTTCAAGTGTTATACGAGAATGAGCTCTATATGAAACGAAAGAAGTGATTATTGGCCCAATGCAAGGTGTTATTCCTAGGCCACATTGTGGTAGGTGGCAAGATCTGGATGGATGTAAGCAAAGTTTGGGTCATAGTTGATTAGGAGCCACCAACTAAGGTAACAGAGTTACGGTCATTTCTTGGGTTGGTGAACTATAGATGCTTTGTCTCCAACATTACCACACCATTGACAAACTTATTTATAGGAGCCTTAAGTGCCAACATGCTATTGATCAGTTGAAGCATGCTATGATGGAGGACCCTGTACTTGCCTTGTCAGTTCATACAAAACCATATGAGGTTCACACGGATGCATTAGACATTACAATTGGAGGAGTGCGGATGCAAGATGGACATCTACTGGCATTCGAGAGTTGTAAGCTCAATGAGATTGAAAGACGGTATATGGTCTAAGAAGAGAAGATGACGCAGCGGTGCATTCCTTGTGCACATAGAGACATTACCTATTTAGGGTCCAAGTTTGTCGTATTTACCAAGATGGAGACATTACATGGAGACATCTAGAACTCGATTTTAGAAAAATTACCAAAATACCTCTATAGTATACCTTCGACATTAAAGTATCTCAATAACCCTAAAGGACACGAAAATGATCATGGAAGGTTGAACCTATCCTAAATGCACATCTTCAGCATAAAAGCATCCTGATGACTACCTAAGACTCGGTTCTAGCGAAATTACCAAAATACCTTTAAGGTATGCCGTTGACACGAAAGTATCCAGTCCCCTAATGGACACTAAAATGATCTTAGAAGGCTAAACCAATACTAAGTATTCACCTTCGATGTAAAAGCATTTCATGAGAAAAATTACCAAAATGCCCCTAGCTACACTTCGACGTGAAAGTATCCCAGTAACCCTAAAGGACACTAAACTCATGATGAAATAATGAACCTATCCTAAATATGTACCATTGGCATAGAAATATCACGGTTACTATCTAGGTCTCAGTTCAAACTAAAATTACATAAATGCCCCTAGGGTATATCTTTAACTTGAAAGTATCACGGTAACCCTAATGGACCTGAAAATGATCTTGAAAAGCTAAACCAATCCTAAAAATTCACCTTTGGCATAAGAGCATCTAGTGAAAAATTACTAAAATGCCCGTAAGGTATACCTTCGACATGAAAGTATCCTAATAACCTTAAAAGACGCTAAAATGATGATGAAATGATTTTTCTACTCTAAAGGTTGAAATTAACATGTCAAAACCGACTTAAAATCCAAAATTTGTAATTAAACCCTTAAACTTTTAAAAATTACATTTAGTACCCTACGAAAAACTGAGAAAATACGAAAGGTTTTGAAGATGTCTATATCCCTATGGAAGACCATATGAATAATAAAAATATTGAAGTGTGATAAAAATAACCATATTACCCATAAATACTAAAATTTGCTATGTAGCCCTTAAACTTTCTAATTGTGTATTTAGGTCCCTACATAAAAAACTACAAAAAAATCATCAAACATGTGAAAATAAACATGAAAAACACAACAAATATATTCATGAAGATATGGCCAAAAATCTTGGCCTTGAAACAAATTTTTTCAACATTTTACAGAATAGTCCCTAAACTTTTTTAATGTTTACATTTAAGTCCCTACAAAGAAAACTACAAAATCTCACCAAAAATCATTAAATCAAGTGAAAATTAACACAAAAATCATGGCAAAAATATTCATGAGGGTTCAGCCAAGCACCTTTGGCCATAAAACACATTTTTATGGATTTTGCAATTTAGTCCTTAAACTTTCCTAAAATTGCAAAATGACCCCCAAAATGTTAAAACACCTAAAACATGTTCAAAAACACACAAAATCAGTTTCCAAACAGCCCATGAAGCTCTTGGCCAACCAAAAAATGGCACAAAAAAATTTATGTATTTTGCATTTTAGTCCTTGAACTTCCTAATATTTACAAAATAAGCTAAATAAAATTAAAACATCACAAAATCAGCCCCTAAACAATTCTGCCAGCATGGTATTTCAGCAAGAAATCAACCCCATACATTCACCTAGTCATACTAGGTCTAAGTCCATAACCATTCATTATGCTTCAACAATTTATAGCATAACTTTGGTTAGCTAATATCACATGGTAATCATATGCATTCAATGTATAAATGTATATAAACAAGTTTATTACATTTAACAAAGCATCTGTAAGAATCAGCCAAAAGATTAAACATATTTAATCTAATTCCTAAGTTTTAGAATACTTAACTTAAAACGAATACTTATGTAACTCTTAGGTTATTTGTTTCAGCAATGGATAAACACTTAATTGGAAGCTTTAGTGTTTCCAAAATTGAAATTTTTTAAGATTTAAAATCACGGTAATTCATGTTAAGAAATAATTTATAAAATTTATTTCCAAGTTTAATTCTTTACTAAAATGCTTATTTTAGAAAACTCAATTATCTTAAAACCTTCCAATTTTGTTGAGCCACTTCTGACTATTAGGAATCTCATTTGTTAGATAATGGTTATGTAATCTAACTAGAATTAACTCATAAATTTTAGGAATCGAATTCCTAACGGTATTTGACTGTCACCAGAAACTAATTCCAACAGAAGTCAAACTCTAACGACTAGTGTCCCTAATATAGGTGATCTCCTTAGCCATGCGAATGGCCTTTGATTACCACCTTTGGAGGATGATTAAGGACTACTTTTACATGCTGGCAACATGTTTTAGATGTTGACAAAAGACCAATCCATAGCAACAGCCAAAACAACAACAAATTGCCATTCATAGGTGCGGTTTCGTACTGAAATGAGTACGGCAATGTTTACCGTAAATTCCAACAATTAAATCAATCTGGAAATCGAATCTCATTCAACTTACTTGCTATCCTAGAATGTTGTAAATTTGTGTACTATTTCCATGAGGATTTCTAGGTGCCTTCGAACAAAAGATCTTCCAAAGTTGCTTGAAAATTTTAGCTTTGAGATTTCCATACACTCAGGCCGAGATTAGCTTTCTTTGAGTCAAAATAAATATATAAAATTTAAAATTAATTTGTATACATAATATATTGAAATACCAAAATATAAAATATATAAAAAAATTAATTTACAGCAAAGAAAAATTAAAAAAAAAAAACAACTTAGTTAACGCTTATTAGGAGGGCTAACAACAACGATTTTCAATGATTTGATGCATATTTAATCCAAATCAATTTAAAACAATTTTTATTGATCTAAACAATTTAATAGTGATTAAAATGAACATTTAGCATGCTATCTAAAATTAAGAAAATTTTTATAAAAATTATTTTATAAAAAATTACATGGCCAAAACATAGAGATAAATGCATATGACATCACAATGTCAATTACCATGAATTAGGCTAAACGTACTACACGTAATCCGCAACCTATAAGCTCATGATACCACTTGTAGGGAATCCATATTCCCAGTATCATCTGGCCTCATGCAATAATAGCATTTAAAATTAATTAAATAGCAAAAATACAAAGTGCAAATAATAAACATAAATATAGCCGAACTTCCCACAGATCTTTAGGAGGGATACCAACGTGTAGTTAAAATAAAATCAGAGTTAATATAATTAAATCATACATCTAAAAAAGGAATTACCTAACTCAAATATCGTAATCTAGAGTTTAATCTAATCCAAGAAACCTTGAAGGTATGCTGCTTGGTATCTAATCGAATCTATGAGGTCACGAGCAACACACTTGTCTTGCCTCCAACGCTCATCCACATGAATGATAATGGAAGTCTTATCAAGGATCAGCTGTTCTTTGGTGCTAGCAAGAAGACTCAACGAGTCTCAACAAAATGATTACTGTTGTCCTTTTCTTCTTTCACTCAATCTGAAACAATTCCAAGATAGTTTTTTCTCTCAAAGGAATAGAAGAATGGCGCAACTAGAGAAGAAAGGAAATGGCGGCAATAGTGGTTTTTTTTTTTTTAGGGTGGCAGAAGTAAGAGAATTTTTGAGAAAAATATTTTTCTGGAAAATCTACTAACTCCTAAAAAGTGTTTCGGTTCAAAAACATAACTTAGTCATCCATCCCTTTTTTTTTTAGCCAATTGAACAAGAAATTCTCTAGGAGTTGTGATCAAAATTAAACTCCTTACATAGGTGAAACACTTTCACCGTAAGCAACTTCAATTTGATTTCAGCTTTGGTAGCTGAACCTAGTCAAAAAATAAGCTATAAGGAACTCGGTCAAGACACCATGAACCTAGATATATTTCTAGCTTGGCGCACCATGGATTATTTAGCTAATTAAGTCTCTTTGGAGTTTAATCTAAATTAAACTCTTTTAATTATGAAATAAATAAATTTTATTTATCTGATATAATTAAATATAAGATAAGTAAATAAAACTTATTTAGCTAAATTAAATTATCCTTTTATGAATTTTTATCCAAATAAAATTTATGAATAAAATTAAAATAATTTTAATTTAATAATAATCTTATTAAAATTAATTATCTAAATAATTAATATTTTGATAAAAATTATTAAAGAATTTCAGCTAGGATAATTCCACCATATAATGTCTTTATTTAGACATTATCCATCTAGACATAATATCAATTTAGACATTATCCATCTAGACATGGAATGTATTAATTTAGACGTTATCCAGATAAGATAATCTTATCCACTATATCTTAAAAAGACAACAAAAACCTTGGATTTCACAAATCTAAATTTGTCTTAAATTAATTCTTAATTGAACTTTTCAATTAAGTCCTTTATTTAATCATCTTTTATTTAAGTTATTCCAATTTTAATCCAATAATATCATCCTATTGTATGTGACTTATTAAGTTCAAATATGTTGGTAATGAACATAATTAATCTCATTAATCACGTTCATAGGTCAAGAACGGGATCTAACAACCTATCATGACCACCTAAATATTAAAAAGTCGATGTGACATCGTCGAAACCATTCAGTAACAAGCCTATCAGTATCATACGATCCTTTCACCATATAACTCAGAATGAAAATGAGCATGGTGCAGTGTTTACTCATGCTTTAATCTATGTTCTATCTTACAACTTAAGGTTAATCATAAATCTATGAGGAAGGATTCCTTATAATTCACTATGCTCTGACCATAGACTTTAATCCAATTACTCATAGTCAAGATCATTCGAAATATATGAATCCTCTCTAGATCACTCATCCATCTACCATCTGGGCATGCCATACCTGACGTATCCTACCTTAATTATCCATTTATTGCAAACTTGTTTCAAGCAAATATAACATTCCTCAAATGATATGACCTAATATCTCAAATTTTAGGACTAGTTACACAACTAGTACATGAGAACATATTCCATAGACATTTAACTAAGTAATACCAAATGGAGTTCTCCTACAAGCAATGTTTAGTGAACTTGCTTTCACAAAACAAGTACCCATATGTTATCCCCAAATATCCTATATACTTCAACTCATAAGACTAGTTGCATGCATAATATGCATAAAGACTTAACATATGTTAATCTTTGTGTATTATCAATGTCCTATCTTGATAATACAATACGAACATTTTTTAAAAACACAACTTTAATGCAAAAGGATATCTCAATTGTTATTACGATTCTTTTGCAAGGCCATTGTGTTTCAAGAACTTCATCCAATTAGTGTTTGCATGAAAATCAATCACACTACTCACATGAAGGAAAATCATTATCACTATGATATAGTAACATGTATATAGTTAATTGACTATATACCCCATATCCCAATATGATTAGTTCAAAGGCATACACCAACAGTCCTTCGCTCTACCAACTAAGCTAAGCTCCGTGGAGAGGCGTAATTCAACATGCTCTTAAGAATCACGTGGTATCTTTATCTTCTTCCTCTCTAAATATACTTGGTATATTATGATAATTGAATAATATAGTAACAAATGCATTAAGAAGTTCCACACTTCCATAACGGCAACCAGCTTATTTCACATCACAGGTGTTCTAAATATTTATATGCTACACGCAATGTAAGGTAATATCAAAAAAGTAGAAAACAAAGCATATCGAGCACTTAAGGTCATCTTATCTGGCTTTATAGAAATATATTTATATGCTACATGCAATATAGCATCAGAGTCAAATGTGGGCTATTTGAGTTCTTCAAAGTCTTGCCAACCACTTCAAGCAAAGTTTCCTTTTTCTTCTTGGATTTGTGGGTGGCAGTTTCAAGTTCAGCCAAATTAGTCTTCCTTGCCACTTTTCTTTTGACCACCTTTCAAGAATCGTGAGAACCAATAAGCAGAAGATTTGGGATGGCGGGTGAGACCATTCTTGTAATCTACATAAACCAAACCAAAGCGCTTGGTATAGCCTTGAGCCCACTCAAAATTGTCTAATAGTGACCATGCAAAGTATCCCCTCACATCTACTCCATCCCTGTACACATAAATAAAAACAATAAAAAAAACTTATTCATGCATTCTCTATAGATTAAATTGACCCCATTCAAATAGAATAAAACTCTAAAAAAGTGTAAATTACTAAATTTCATCTATATTTAGTTCTAAGTAACATCCAAACATTTGGACTTCATCCAAATAATGTTGTTTTTGATATATATCAACTTTTGAACTCTAAAAATGTGATTTTCGTGGCTAGCCATTAGTTTCTGCGTTACCTTTTTATTTAACCTTTTAACAAGATTGTGGGTGGCAGGTTTTCTTTATTGGTACATAAGCAGAACCATTAGCACTTGATCTCCTCCCCATCCCATGCAAATTCCATCCCACCCATCTCAATTCTTGAGCTTGAAATTTTCAAGAAGTTCCAATCACTGGAGTATCCCCCTAGAGACTCCCAGGATTATAGTTGATTTAACTTGTAACATATGCATGTGATACGAAGATTAAAAGGGGACCAACTCACTTGATTGCTTGAGCAACTGCAGCAAGGTATCCCGTAAAGTAGTGAACCCTTAATTTGTCATCAAGAATCTCATGGACAGGCAAACTGTTATCATCTTCCTCATCCATCCCTGTTAAAATTTGACAGCAGAAGTTCAGGGAAAGCGAAGATAAACCAAGCTTGTTTAGCCATTAAGGATACCACTTGATTCTACAATTGTATGCCGACCAGAAGGCTATACACTAGCCTGTCAACTAGCTGAACCAGAAAAACACTGCATCTATGAGGTGGCCAGCCCAGCTCATAAGGAATGTCCTAAGTTGTTAAAATGAAAAATGTCTTCCAGAAGTACAAAAAAGAATTTTATATAGGGTATCACCAAATAAACTACCATGGCAGAAACTGCATAGATGAAAAATAGATGCAAAAGTAAAACAAAAATCATAAATTGATTATTATCTCAATTCTTAGAGTCAAAGAGCATACCATTCTCAGTGACATATAATGGGGGATTATTGTATGTTTGCGCTATGTAATTGAGAACCTTCCGGAGGCCCCAAGGGACAATGTAGAGCCATTCTGACGCTGCCTGCCATGCTTTAATACTTTCAGCATATAGAAATGAGAGCCTAAAGAAAGAAATGTGTTCTGTATAAAATATACGTGGATGACAAAGGGACAAATATATGCACCTTTGCACCAATCTTCTCGCCCTCTTCCCATTCAACTGATAATTAATAAGAATATTAGTGTCCAAAACAGAGATAAACAAAAATACACATACATAGAAATTATTACCGATTCTCTCCATCTCTTGTGCTTTATAGAAATAACTTTCTTCAGAACCGCTGGTTGTATGAGAAATAAACCTTGATGTATAATGATTAAGACCAACAAAGTCCAATGAGTTTGTAAGAAATTTTTTTTCTTCCTCTGAGAACTTGGGAAGTCGATCTCCTATTCTTTCAACCATAACTGCAGGATATTCTCCATAATATAATGGGCACAAGTACCTGTAGCAGTAGTAACGAAATTAGGTGTAAAAGGTTCTCAGAATTTTGGGTGGAAGGGGGGGGGGGGGAGAATATTGCAAGTAGGATGTATTTTAGATCAATTGGGTGGCTTGGGGATGATGTACATAAACTGTTTTATAATATCTCGATTGAAGAAGATATAAATAACTCCTTTTTTAGCAGTGCCTACATTTTTAATTGCTCAGTGGCCTTCTTGCCATAAAACATCAACATCTATATAAGTATCATCACCTACCTCAGCCACAAGAGATTCCTGACCCAAAACATCATAAATTTTACACAACGTTTCTCACATACATGAAAGGGAACATTTTCCATTTACATTAGTGAGGAACAGTTGCATTATTCTTCAATTGATTTTGCCAGACCTAATACCTTAGAAAGTACATGACAGCTGGACAAAATGACTATTTACAGCTTTATATGTTTATGGGTTGAAACACTTGCACTTTATGGTTACATGACAAACTTCAATTAAGGAAATTTAAAGGCAACAGAGCTCCAATGTAGAGAACAACTTGGTATGCTGAATGTGTAGTGGCTTTAATAATAGTACAGATGATGGAAATAGTTAAAAAATAGTGTTACAAGTTTAAACGGGTAAGTTCTTCATATTATCTTAGATTTCATGAATACATGACTGAGCAAGATAGAGAAAAACATATACTCAGATAGCCAAGTAGACAACTTCCATACATCAAATTTGAATTTTCTTCAAGTGAACTAAAGCAAGCTAAACCAGGAAAAAAAAAATCCAAGTAAAGATTTCATGTCAGAACAATAAACTCTTGTGTTTATATATGTGATCAATAAAATTAAATTGTTATCTGAAGAGAAAAGGCATTGAACATAAGCAGAAATACCATCCAAGTTGAAAATCAAGGCGCCTTGCTGCAGCAGATTTATCTTCAATTTTATCGGAATTAGCCTCTGCCCATTCACAATCTACCACCAACCCAATTTGTCCCCCTTGCTTATCCTGGAACAACAAGTATAGCGACAGCAGCAGTGGCAGAAAGAATGTTATTCTAGTCATTATACAGATCAGAGGATTTTTTTTTTTTTCTTTTGTTCACAGAGAACTTCAACTAACAATCATTCTGATGATCACGAAAGGAAAAATCTTATCAAATATGAAATGACTACTATGGAAAAGTAATTTGTAGTATGTCCTGAATGTAAATATTTGCCTTCATTTGAACAGTCTAAGAGAATGGACAAGATAAGCAAAAGAGAGAGCTGGATTTACAAAGGTGGATTCAAGCATGTAACACATCTAAAATTTACATAACTTTGGGCTGAGCCAAGTGAAAAAATAAAGTTGAGAGTTCAAAGCTTTATTATTTACAACTTACAACATGTTGTATCACACGAAGAATAATAATCAGTATGGAACCTTAATTTCAATTGCTTAGATGATGTGACCACATTCAAAATTTTATACGCCTTCCAGACCTATATCAGAAGAAAATAAGTCCACAACCTAATGCTGGTATTTAAACATTTATTCTTTTGGAAATAACAAAGAAACAAAAAAAAAAAAAAAAAGTCAACAGCACTAACTCAAACAGTTTGCTAGGTTAGATCCAAAGGCAGTCTTTTCTCTTTTGATGGCAAGCAGTTGATTTTTCTTCAAAAAAAAAAAAAAAAAGAGAATGAAGAAAGTAAATCAAGAAGAACAAGGGTTGTTAAAAACTGCGTCCAATGAATTCCTTTAAAGATCAAAGGCCATTTTTGTTTTGGTAGTTTATTGATAACTCTATGCAATAGAGTCATTGAGTCACATTTTGTGCATTTAAAGTTAGCTAAGCACCTAATACCTTGAGTTTTACTTCGAAATTAATTTATAGTTTGTTTTTTAGTTAGTTTAATTTATTTCTTTCATGATTAAAATAGGTAGTAATTTCGTAATTATAAGGTTTATGTAGGTGCAAAGCGAGAAGGAGCCTCAAGGTGCAATAAGGGGACAAAAGCAGGCAACAGTGCAAAATAGCAAGGCAGACGTAGCAGCACCAGAAGGCACTGCAGTGCCAGCACCTCCACAAGCAGCATTCATCTGGAACCATGGCGCCGGAAAGCTGAGGCTGCAGCACCAACCCAAGTCCTTGTATAGGAAATTTTTCCTTCCAGCCTTTTATAGCTCTATAAATGAGATCTTTTAAGGCTTAATTAAATACCTTTTAGTTTTGTAAACCTAGTTTATTTAAGATGAGAACAACCAAAAAAAAGTTTACATGAGGCAAAGAGACACTTATGGAAGCATGAAGACTGATGACCTGGCATCTCTAGTTTTCTCTTTTCCCCTTAGTCTTCTTAACTTTCTTGTAATAATTATGATGGCCAAACTATTTTGTTTTGTGTTTTCATTAATTATCATGAACTAAGTTTTTCTTGGGCAACGGAACTCAACATGTAGTTTGAATTTTTTTATTTTTTTTTACTCTTTCTCTTCATTTTACTGATATTTTATTTGTTTATTCAGTCTTGTGCAAAATGCTTCTATTTGCTCATCAATTAGATTGATTTTATAAACCTAAATAAACTTAGAAAAGGAGATCTAGTGTTTACCCTTAGATTGAATGGCATATGTTCATATTCGTTTATCTAATTGCATAAATTGATTTGCACGTGAGATAAAATTATACTTGCATGTCATGTGTAACCAATATAGAGTTTAAGCTTAATTGGTTCTCTTCATTTAATTCTCATAAGAATACAGTTAATTAGTTGAGAGAGATATTTTAATAAGAATATCGAAAGAGACTTATAACTACAATAGAACTCTAGGATAACTAATTTTAATTAGTCAAGAGTCAAAGAGATGCAACTTAAGTTTTGAGAGAAATCGTAATCTTAGACCTTTCTTTATTGATTAACCTCAACTGTCATCATTGTTTGTTATTTGCTTTTATTTTGTTTTTAATTTACAAACTTCAATGTGTTTTTTGGATAAGATTAAGTTATTATAATTTTAGCAACTAACAAATTTGGTACAATTCCTTGTGGGAACAACACTCTACTTATCATTATAAGACACGTGCACTTACACAGTAAAATCCGCAAACATGTATTTGCATAGAGGAGATTTCAAGATGATGCACAACACGGGACCAATGACTTCTATGTATGATGATGGATGTTTATTGGATCCCTAGATCTTTCTCTAGATCTATTCATTATACAATACCTTGTACTTGCTTCTATACATTGAAACAGCTTTTGCATGGGCCAAGATCTGATGGTGTGCAACCAAATATGGTTTTGCGGATGAACCTTCACATATTCCAGGAGCAAATATCCCGGTATCATACCCATTCACTGCAGTTTGGAGCGGTTCATTTATTGTGATCCAGTTCTTTACTCTATCACCAAAGTGTGCAAAGCAAGTATCCGCATAAACGGCAAAGTAATTTCTGGAAAATGGCCAAGCAAAAGCCATATGACAGTTAGTATACAGCATGTCATTAGGTTATAAGTGACACTTAGCACATGATTTTTCCTGATGTAAAGAGAGAAACTAGATGCAGATGATACAAATTATTTATAATTACTTACTGTGCTCCCTGAAAGGCCTGAGCAACATCTTTTGATGTTTATCCAACTTTATCCACGCCATGTTATGATATTTAAAAAATAAGATCCATATATATTGGGAGAATAGCAAGAAGAAAATGCCCCCATTGCCTCCATGCAACTCAATCACCTTCCCCCAGCAAGGAAAGAAAACAAAAAACAAAACAAAAAGCAGTGGGGGGCAACATAAAATATAAATGGCATTGATCTCCAATCTGAGATGAATATTTCCAGCGATATCACTAGAGCTTTGAGTTAGGATTGACCATGAAGGTTATTAGTATTTCTACACTCGACATGTGCAATACAGGAAACTTGTTCCTAAGCAAAGCTATAAATTATAGACCAAACGCATGACAGGACTGGGTGATATAACCTATATAAAGCATTTTATTATTAGTAGAATATAACCTATATAAAGCATTTTATTATTAGTAGAAACATCAGCACGATTATCTTGTCATATGCAATAAGCTAGTAACCTGTTTACAGTCCCACAGGTGGATTAACAATTTAAGCCAGTAACCTGTTTAGTTTTTTTCTTGAATCGAGCTGAAGCTATAAAAATAAAACTCAATTAAGCTAGACCCAAGTTTCAAGTAGCAGGTTTGGAGCTGAGCTCGAGCTTCTAAATATTTGGGCTTGGCTCTATTATACCCCTAGTTCCAACTGACTATCAAATAATTCACTAAAGACATAATACTTACACTATTTGCTTATCTAACCACCCTCCAATTGATTCCTGAAGATGCAGAGGGAGATCCCAATGGTATAAAGTTACAAATGGCTGAATACCTGCAAAAATAAAGATCGTTAACAAATATTAGGATTATAGCTAGGAGGGATCAAGTACAAACGGTTCCATACCCTTTTCAAGAAGAGCATTAATGAGATTGTTGTAGAAGGTAATTCCTTCATCATTGACTTTGGTTCCCAAACCATCTACAAGAACAATGTAAAACAGTATAACAATTTCATTTCTCACCAAATTCAAGGTAGACAAATTCTATAAGCTAAAAGCATAAATGGCATTGACTCTTCAAATGCAAATGAAGTAGCCAATGGGACATGATTTGCTCTTATTACGTATGCAGACTGCCTGAAAATAAGAAGCTCCCTAGATAACAAAAAATTATCTATAATATATATATATATATATATATATATAAAAGCATGAATGTGAAGAATCTTTTGAACTGACAAAATTAACCTTTATTGTTCATCACATTACTAAAATGACATTAAAATAATATTTAATTATTAATTATATAATAAGATTTAAACTACGAATTAAAAAAAAAAATAGATGACTTTATTTTAAATTATATATTGATAATTATATATATATATTGAAATTATCACATTTTGCTGATAGTATGTATTGTAAAATTAATTATATTATAAATAATTATATATAAATTGAAATTATCACGTGTTTATATATTGTAAAATTAGTGATATTATATATATTGTAAAATGACTTAAATCCAAACATATTTAAATTGTTATAATTTTATATTAATTCTCCCTTAATTAGTATTGCAGTTATATACCAATTAAACTAGAGTTATAATTTAAATTAATTCTCACTTAATTAGTATTAGAGTTATATACCAATTAAACTAAGAATTTTCATTATAAAATGGATGTATTAACATCTAAGATAGCATTTGCATCAATTCTATTGATTGTACCTTTTTTTTTAAAATTTCTTTCTTTACCTTTTCCTTGTAAGTTGTTTTTTCTTTTCTGTATAGTTTTATTTTTAAACATTGCCTACAATAGTATGAAATAACAATTCTTTTTAAAATTGATGCAGATTAAGTGATGATTGTTAATATTTACAACTTACAAAATATCTCAAAAAAATGGAGCATCAATGTAATAGTTCTTCGTAGAGGAAATGTTAAGACATATTTTAATGAAAATGGTATTGGGGATAGATTGAAAATAATTTTGATTGATGATGTAGTATGATATTTAAATTTTAATACTTAACTTTCCAATTTATATTGTTCCAAATTATTTTCTAATGAAGTTTTAAATTTTATGGAACCAAAATTCAAGCTATGATGTTTAATGATGCCGTAACAAAATTCAAAGATCTTTTACAAAAGGAAAAGACTTACACGAATATAAATGGTTTAGTTAAAGATCATTTGATAAGTTTATTAATGTTCATAATAAAACTTGAATTGTCACTAATAAACTATACTATTGTTAATGAAGCAACTTCTCCGATTTGCAAAAATATTTGTTCTATGATTTTATTTCCTTTGATGATTTGAGAAAGCAATTGACAAACAAATAGATATATTCTCATTGTATATATATTATACTACTAATATGAATGACAGATGCAGTAATATATTTTATTCTTTTGATAGATATTATTGGTGTTGTTGCCAATGCCAAACCAACATTCTCCATTAAAAAAAGAACTAAAAGTAGGATTGACAAAAAGAGGAATTATCATTGTCAATGATAAGTACGTGTTTATTTTACTCAATACGTTTAAACTATAATTTTTACAATATATTTTTCGATTTTAAATTTTGTATAACCTTTTAATATAGAATAGTGCATATTGCATTAACTATGTAGGGAGATCTTACGGAAAACGAGGGCCAATTACTTGAAGATGATTTTGATGAAAACCCTATCATTACATTGTCTAATATTAGAGCAGAAAGGAATGCAGTGATCTACAACAAATCCATATTTTTAACGTTGTACAAGTATTTTACTTATGATTTGAACTTCTTTTGTTATTATAGTATTTAAATTACCAAAATGTTATATATATTTTAATTATTTCAACAACTCAAATAATGTTTATTATACATTAATTACATGTTATCTATTAAGATTACTATTTAATAGGTGATTTAATAAATACTTTATTATTTAATAAATTAAAAATTAAGCACATAATTTGAAAACTAGTATTATTAAGAGAAGGAATTAACGAGTTGGAAGAAAGGTTAAAAACGAAAAGAATAGCCAAATAGCAAATGAGAAAGAATTAAAAAGGACGTGAACTTGATTTATCCTTAGGAATATAAACAGCCCAGCCTAGTTAATTTCTTCAATTTTGAAGGTATGGAAAACATTAGTTAATACTGCATTCATTTTGCAACTATAAAGCACAAACACCAAACACAGACCAGTAATAGAGGTATGACATGATTTGGACACGACGACACGACAATTTCTGAAAAATAAGGATACAAGTACAATAGGACACGGCAATAAAAAGATATTTTTTATAAATTTTTTATGTAAAAAAACTTCATGTAAATGAAAATATTTATACTTTTCATTAATATATAATCAAATTAAAACACTTTGAGTTAAGATTTCCACAAATTAGATACTACATATTTGTATTAGCAATTTTTAATAGTTTTTATCATTCAATTAAATTAGTTAAATTTTTTATTATTTTATTTTAATCAAATTAAGTTTGAGACTAGTCATGACATTTATACATTTAATTTAAAAAGTAATAATATATATTAAGTAAAAATTAAAAAAAAAAAAAAAAAAAAAAACAAACAAACAAATGCTAAACTGTGTGCTTAAGGCTAGATCAAAAGAATGAATGAATGAATATTTCAATGCTTCTAAATTTCAGCTAACTGACAAGGTTATATATGCTAATGTCTTAATGAATCACTAATAAAATTGTGTTCCAGACATGATATGGAATAATTGAATCTTACATACCCAAGGATTTTGGTTAACAAAAAGAAAAGAAAAGCGTTGTATACTATGACAAAATATATAAACCTACCCATCAGGTCTTTCCTATATCTAGAATCAAAATTAAGGTATATACATGCATAAGAACTTCCTATGCCCATTGTTCTAGTTCAACTGCAAGTCAATTATCTAGATAAAACTTAATGAAGAAGAAGAAAGGACTTAATAGACTACTGATTTATTCTACAACAAATTCAATATTATAAAAATACAATCAGTCATTAACCATGTACAAGAATAAAAAAATTAGAAAAAAAAAATTAAGGCATTTACTAGAAGGGCATACCTGGGAAGATACGAGACCATGATATGGAGAACCTATAAGCATCAAATCCAAACTTGTGTATAAGGTCGACATCTTCCTGTATAACATGATAAATCAGAAAACTGAAACACCAAGTGAACTAGTATCCATTATACTGTAATGTAGAAATTTTTTATAGCTAATCAAATGATAATAGCTCAAGAGAATTTTTGACCACCACCCCTCCTCTTCTAGAGTCTCTCAAATGCATAAACAACTATCAAACTGATAATATCGGAGACTAAGTTCTAATTTCAACACATGATTTTCTTTTTTTTCAAAAACGATTCCTGAGTTTTGCTTAAAGATCCACTTCCCAAGATAAGATAAAAAAGAGGGAGGGGGGGGCAAAGAATCATTTATGAAGTCACTTAATAATCAAATAAAATTTAGACTTGCAAAACTTTAACATCCACTTCCCAAGATAAGATAAAAAAGAGGGGGGGCAGCAAAGAATCACTCATAAAGTCACTTAATAATCAAATAAAATTTAGACTTGCAAACCTTTAACATCTTGGAATGAAAAAGTAAAAAGCAGCATAACATGGCTAATCCCAGTATTACTTACCTTGTATCGATGATAATGATCAACTGCCACATCACCGTTGCTTCCATCAATAATTTTTCCTAGAAAGACATACAGAGTTTCCCAATCAAGTTCAAATAAAAAAATTCCATATATCAACCCATATAGTTACAGCGAGATTTTGTCAATTTCTTCTTTTGAATATTATTAATAGTAGTTGTTTTAAAAGAGAAAAGCCACATACCTTCAGTGTGCGAAAAAGAATCCCATATGCTAGCACCCCTCCCACCCTCATTGCAGGCTCCTTCAATCTATAAACATGCAACAAGTAGCCAAACTCAAAATTCTAAAATTGTTCCATTATTTATAGTGAGCCAGCTGCTAAAAGTCCAGTAAGAGTTTTTTTTTTTTTTTTCGGTTAATAAAAATCCAAGGGCAGATAGGTCGCTCCAAACCCTACACCAATGCAAAATGCGCGCCTCAAAATGCTTCATTGCTGCATTCGAGATTAGCTCCAACAGAGGGCCACCAGCGAGACTCAAATCCAGGCATTTCATAGCGAGGAGAGCAAGCTCGAGCAATTGAGCTAACCCCTCGTTGGCAGACCAGTAAGATGTTAAAATGAAAATACCATCTTTTTACCATTTCTTTGACCTATGCTTTAAGGCTTTTTTTTTTCTTTTTTTTTTTTTTGGGGGGGGGGTGGGGGTGGGGGGGGGAGGGGGGGGGGAAGGGAAAAGAAAAAACTGATACCTTCTTACCCCACTCTCCTTCCTAAGTTCATATGATGTCCTTAGAAGTAGACTCTTATTTAACCTTGTAATAAAATTTCAACTCCACCAAAAGCAAAATAATAACAATAAAAATGCGTACAGCCTAGAAGTCTTCTTATCAGTTGCATTTCTCTCATATTTTATCCGATATATTTGCTTAATTGTAGCATTCAATATTATTTCTATCAAACTTATAACTGTAGATTCGCGGAATGTGGATCAAACAAACTAGTAAATATAAATGGCGCCGCTGATTTGTCTCGGAACCCTGACATTAGCTTGTGAGGAAAGCTTGGGTCATTCAAAAGACTAAAATGAAATTAACAAAAAGGAATAAAAGAAGACACCAAAAGTTAAAATTATTGTGGATGGGAATGCCCACTGAATTATTAAACCTCCCATGGAAAACCCCAAAAGTTGATTTTGGAAGAGGAAAAATTCTTGAAAAAAAATGAAGGAACCAGGACCCCTATCAAGAGATCTATTAAGAAATAAAGATAAAAGACAAGAAATTTAAGAACTCAAAGACAAATTTCGAAAGGCAGATGGTGATCTGCAAGTGAATACATCGCTTGCATTTTTAATTATTGCACATAGATAATATAGGATGATTATTATTATACCTGATATGACGCAGTGGCAACCCCAAACACAAAGCTGGGAGGGAAGTCAGCTCTGCAAACTTCTTTTTCTTCTTCCCCATTTCCTTTCAACACTTCCTTCTTCGCCATTTTTTTTATTATTATTATTATCTCAAATCTCAAACACACTGAAATGAGAAAGTAATGGAGTCACTAATAGTTCATTTATGCACTTCTAATTCACGGGATTGATATGGAAAAGAAAAGTACGAAAATATAAAACGAATACCCTAATTTTTTTCTTGAAAAGTTAAATCTATAGTGTACCACAGGAAGTGCCAGAAATTTAACCTATACGGGTGATTTGTATATTTTTAAAAAATATGAATGCATAGTTTTATTAAAGTTTTAAATTAAAATTATTTAAAAATATCTAATAAATAAAAATAAAAAATTAATATCATCTCTTTATATTTTAATATTTTCTAATTCAATTGAATAGATGTAAAACGATATATCAACTACTATAATAATTTTTAAATTATATTTTTCTTAAAAAGTTTATAAAAATAAAATATATTGATAAAAGTTAATAGTTTTTAACACCTAAATTTTAAAATTAAATTAATTTTTTTTACTAAATACATATTTATTTATTTTTTATAAAATTAATCAATTATAAAAATTTAAAACAACCAAAAAAAAACTACAACTAATTTTTTTTTTTTTACTTTACTTCTCACTCTTTTACATTGTCATTGTCTCTCCATCATTTTCTCCACTTGCCTCTACCACGATTTCTTCAACCAACTAATTATTCCGTCAATCAGTCACCATCCAACCTCTCCTTACTTACGCCCCTCTCTCTCTCAATCTCTCATCATCTGTTTTTCACTAGACTCTTCGTTTTTTGTTTCTATCATTTCATTAAAAATCCTTTTACTTTTATTAAAACACAAATTTTATTTTTTTAAAAATACGAGTCCGACGAAACTAAACCATTCCAAGGCTAAGCTAGTGACCCAAGAAGCCCACTCAATATTTGAGAAACTTTAAATAAAAATATTATATTTTAAAATTAAATTTAAATAAAAATTAAATTTATTTAAAAAAAAGTTAAATTTTGATTTAATCGTCAAAGCTTAAATCTGATTTAATTTATTTTTTAATTATATAATATATTATTTATATATATAAATATAAAAATAATTTATATTATATGAAGAATAAATATATAATATTATTTTATAAATATTAAGAGATATATTAAGTTATTAATGTTTTAAAAATTAATAAAAATGATAAATTATTACAGATTAAATAACAAAATACATGTTTTATAAAAATTCTTTAAGAAAAAAATAATATAAAAAAGTGTTTGTGACTACTTATTTGTAATTATGAACAAATTTGAATAAAATTTGTGATTTATATCTTGAGTTAGGATACACTTGAATAAATATGGTGATGTTTTGAATTCAAATTTAATTTTTTATATAAATTATTAAAATAATATAATATTATGTATAAATTAATTAAAATTTAATATATTTATACATTTGAAAGAGTATAAAAAATTAAATTTTAAAAAATTAAAAATATCATAAAAGAATAATTGCCCCAAAATGTAAGTGAATCATAGATTTTATTTTTGTTTTTAATTTAATTTCAGATAGCATTAAATAGAGTTGCCGTTGTTGTTGTGCTGATTTTTTTTTTTTTTTTCTGTGGCGAAAGCGACAGAACAAAGAAGCAATAGAAGACCGACCCACTTAAGAGGAAAGCAGAAGGAGGTGAAAGGGTATAGACCCGGCTCCACGGATTCATTTCATTTCTTAGCAGGCTATAGCTTCCTTCATTCTTTAAAAAAGAAAGTCCGCAATTCTGTTCAATACAATGGCAGAAATCCCGGGAATGGGCATTCATCATCAAATGCCTAGGCACAAAAAAAGAGATATGCCAGAAAGACAGGATACGGGTACTCTACTCTACGAGGGAAGGAATTCTCCACTAGGTGTCGAGTCATGTAGTGTAAAAAGGACAAATTAACAAGTGAAAGCGGTAACGTCACTTACAAGCATCCATGCGATGATATTCTGAATGCCCAATTACCCGTTGCCACCATCTTATTCTTATGGACTGCTTCATAGACAATATGCTGATACGATAATGGAATAATATCAAATCAAACTGGCATTCTCAATCTTCTTGTTTCTCACATCTTTATTTATTTTTTGTTCTTTTTTTATAAAGGCAATTAAGAGTAACCTTAAATTTTACTTAAAATTAATCTTTTTCGAGATAATTTGTAAGATACATTTTTTAGAATTAATTTGATATATTTAAATTTTTTTATTTTCAAAATAATCATCATAAAGACTGAATTCTTTTTCTTTTTTTTTTTTTTTGCCAACAAAACTAGTCTTTATGAATAAATCACATTGTAAACTTTGGAAACAAGACCCCTTTATTAATTTGTTACTATAACAAAAGATGACCACTGGGCACTGGTTGGCTGATCATAACATTGACTTTTGTATCGTATTTTTACGTAAAATTATGCATTAAAGATCAAAATACGTATCATGTCATGAAATTATTCATTAGAATCATGCAATTCGCTCAAGTGACGACTTAAGTTCGTCTACGTGTTTATCAAAACATAAAGATTATTAGAATGTGATTTATATAAAATTCCACGGTAAATCTTATAATGTCATTAAAATATTACATTCACTATATATATATATATATATATATATATATATATATCATTTGAAACGTTTGCACATTCTTGAAATCTAAAAGTTATGACTCTATCCATTCAAAAGCTTCTAAAGCCCATAGACGCATACATCATCTTCAGCTATATATGTATATTTGATTATAGCCTAACTAAACATCCATAAAGGTTGGTTACCTAAAGCTGCAGCAATTAACATATCCGCAACTGCCAAAAGATATTCATCTTTTATTATAGCATTATTTAAATTTCTGATTAATGTCAATCCAAATTAATCCAAAGTTCAATCATTTTTCTTAGTGACAGGAACTCTATTATAAAACCGTTCAACTCATATACACCTGGCTAGACCGGTGAAATTCTGCCTTAAGCAGTCTCTCAGTGTCTATATATGTATGTATATATATATATATATATATATATATATATATGTATATATATGTCGGGGTAAATATTTTTAGGGACCCTCCTTTCCCATCGACATCCAGTGCTCCACCAGCTATCTATATCCAAACTTGGCATTTCTTCATAGTCACATCCCACTCCCATGCAGGACACGCTTTGTGTTCTTTATTAAGCAAAGAAACTAGTCAACTCCCTTTTGTTGGTCTTCAGTCAACAAGGAACTTATAACCAAGCACAATCACAAACCAGAAATTAAGGGGGTTTTGCAAAGTGTCGAATGGAGCGTGGCAGCTGGTCTGTTTAGCTAAGGGTATATAACTAACACGCTTGTCTGCTTCTTGGGTTCTAGCTAGCCTGAAGGGGCCATAATATAAACCTGTTACCATAAAAGGGTGCAATATTCAGAACCAACTGAAAATGGTTTTTTGTCAGCCATTATTTTTCCGGAACAAAAGCATTGGACTTGCTAAAGTTGATCTTCAACCCACATAGAACTCTGAACCATCTCAAAAGTCTTTAAATATTCAGACACTGCTCTACCCTAGCTTTCATATTTGCAAATTATATATCGGAAAATACTTAAATCTTGAAGTTGACACCACACATGAATGGCCTTGTAAGCGAGTAATATCCTATTCATGATCTGCCTCTGAATTCTCACTCGCAATTTTTGCCGATCACTTTCTTTAGACTTTCGCGATAATTTTATGTAAGGAATTACCCAAGCTAAAAATAGGTCTATAATCTTTCAAAGATGCTACTACAATAAATTTTCCTATAATAAGGTGCTGATAATGCATAACATCACTTTATAATTTCTATTATATTATTGATAATTCCATCACCAAATTATATACAATTGTGTCATTGATTATTAGAATCGTTATTAATAATGATGAAAATGACACCGTTACATTATTGATAAAATAATTATCATCATCTAATGTCATAAAATAACATCATCAAATGTTAATTTAGTTTAACTTGCGATCATCACTAAAAAAATTTTAATTTTGTCACCAAAACAAGTAATTTCAAATGATGTACATATAATTATCTCAGATAATATTTTAAATGCCGAATACTATTTAAATAATATTGCAATATAAAATAATCCATAAACATTTGCATTGATTCTCAAATGTAATGCACTATTTAACATCTATTCAAAATTATTATCTAAATGATACATTTACAAACTAGTAAAATTAAAAACAATCCGAGCTGTCTAGCGAAAACTTAGATAATGTATATATATCCTGAGAGCATAATGAACTTAGATCTTTGAAACAAGAGTACCGTAATTATGAAATAGCTAGTACAAGCCTGTCTGAAGCTCTCAGTCAAACCTTGTGTCAATGGCGATTACATTTATGATGAGTTTGTTGAATTACTCGAAGTTCAATAAACAATTATGAACAAACGATAAATTCCAATTCATAAGAGTAATAATTATTATGAAAAAAAAAAGAATAATTATTTGAAAGGAAAAATAATAAAACATATTCATTGCCAAGTCAAGACTATTTATTTAAGATAATTCAACACAAAGGAGGTGGCAACAAATTTAGCAGTAACAAGAAATTAAATCAACCGGAATACGAGTGTTTGACAAATGTCAAGTGAAAAAGCCTTCGTTGTCGGACTACCGGTGCAGCAAACAATGTAAAATTCTAAAATTACTATGTATCCTTACGTCCAATAAGAACACCAAGGAAAAACGAACAAAAATATGCTTTCTACTGCGAAAGAACCAAAGGATTTTTCATGGATTTATTTTGAAGTTTGCTTTTGCAGTTCAATTACTATTAAAATCAATAGTAATTGAGGCATTAATCGAAGTTGTATTCTAGTATTCGATATTCAATGATACGAATTGAGATAGATATTGATTGAAACTTTGAAAGTTCACAGATAAAATAAAGCTCAAAGAACTACCCTTCTCCTTTTCCCATCAGAAATTGAGTTTTAAGACAAGGTAATAATTGTGTACAAGAATTAATTGTTTTGAAAAATTTATGTGGTTTTAAATGGACCTATGCCGTGTATATATCAGACTCGAAAGGAAGCTAGATTGCAAGTTATCCACAGCGAAATGTACAAGTAGATGCAGATACTGCACCCATAAAATATTACAACTTCAAATGAAATAAAACATTGAGAAGAAGTCTGTTGAAAACGTTATATATATATATATATATATATATATATATATATGGGAACCTAAATGAAACAAAACATTGAGAAGAGTTATCTTAAAAAATTCAGATCACGCCAAAAACTATGTAGATAATTCCTTCTATAATAAAGGACTAATTATGATTTTTTTTCTTAAGTTTTGCAATTTTATTTATTTTATATATTTACAAACAATTTGTGTATCTTAAAACTAGTCCTTTATATGTAAGAAGGGTGAACCAATATACATGTGTACATTGCTGTCACTTTGTCGGAAATCTTATTGGTGAAAACCTTATTTCCAAAAAATACAATGTAAAATTGTCGTAACCAAATGCCTTTGGTGATAATTTCATTTTATTTTAAATGATTTCAATTTTTTTTAACTAAAATGCCCCAATCGAAACATTGTTTCGGTCGAAATTGTCATTGAGGTGTTTGATAACTAATACCAATCTCTATTATATTATTTTTTTATCAAATAAAATGCAAATAATTATTTTAAATATTTTCATTTAAATGCAACCTATAAATTTGTCATTTTTTCTTCTCTTTTATAATATTATTAAAACTATGTAATACTTAATCATATAAAAGAATATTCATTTTTTTCTCTTTATTTTCTAATTTTGTGTTTTCTTTCACTAACCACATTTTAAAGTTTTTATTCTTTTGATTTAAAAGAAATATTTTAAAAGAATTTAAATTAGGTAAACTGCAGACCCCTTCCCATCACAAAATTTTCCACGAAACACCTTGTGATTTGTTTGTGATTACATCGGTAATTTTGTTGGATAAAATCATTAAAAAAATACAGTTAAAACTTCTCTTATTTGTTAATTCTAAAGTGTCGTACTAATTTCAGGTAAAATTAATGACCTAACCTTGCATTATAACTGAACATAACCACAATAATAATTGAAGAAAAAATCACAAAAATACTATTTAAGAAATGTTGAAACCACAACAGGGTCAGGTGAAATTTAACCTTTCTAAATTCGCTTAAAAAACACTCAAAACATTTGATTACTGTTTTTTCCTCTCTTTTTTTTTTTTTTGGGGGGGGGGGGGGTTACAAAAAGGCTTGTATTATATCGAGGGAAATGTTGTAGAAAGATAAAGAATGCATATTACAGTGAATTCAGCTGACCAATGTCCCCCAAACATAAGCATTCAAAATGGGCTCGCCTTAAGGAGTTAATGTTTAACTTAGAAGCAAGGGTGCTCTGAGATTGAGCTATTATGTGAATCTTTCTTCTGTTTGTCATCCGAACTTGAAAAAGAGGCCCAAAACAGATACTGTAAGACTTAAAATCCAAACACGGAAAATCTAAATCTTCATTTGATTGGGAGATGCACAGGCAGAACTACTACTAGTCCAGTTTCACAAAACTATAAAAAAACAGAGTCCAGTTCCAGTATCAAGAAGTGTTTGCCCATAGTCACTCAGCTTCAAGTTCAGCACCAAATTGTTCCAATCGAGCAGCATCCTCGCCTAAATCCCGCACCAAAGCATGATTAACCACTCCATCATCTTCACTTGCATGGATTTGTCTCCCACCAAACCTAATAATATCAAACCAATAACAAAAGCTACATGAAGAATAAGGGGGGGCGGCGGGAAAAAATACCAAAGAACCAATCAGAAAAAAGTCATCAATAACATCAAAACCTATTTTTCTTCTTTTGGTTCTTTGTTGGAATAGTCATGCCATAACTGTTATTTCAAAATAAAAAGCAAACTTTCCAAGGAAAAAAAAAAGATTACCATCGTCCGTTCATCAACTCTATGCACTTTTGAGCATCTTTTCTATCCTTATATTTCACCAAAACAACGCCTTGGGGATGGTTCTCACACACCTGCAGGGCAACGCAAACCAAGACATAGAAAATAGAAAACATGTAATAATTAAATATGGCACAATCACTCTGCATGGTTCAACTAATCATTTAGAAGAAACTAGGTAGTCCAGCTGAGATATCTATCACTGAAATTAGAAAAGGGGAATATATAGAAATAGAAGAGATATAGATAGATAGACATATGGTGAGACACATAGAACTGTAGCCCATGACTCATTACTCACTAAAAGGAACAACAGTCACAAAATGGGAGAAGTTAGCTCTCTATAGGCATGCACAAGCATTCATCTTTTTCTACAAATACAGCTTGTAGAATAAAGGAAACCTAGAGACCTTAACCTTGTTAAATTCAAACATGAAATGATTATGGGTGAAGGAGAAGTTGGAACTTTTTCATTTTATAAGGCATGGAAGTTAAGGTCAAGAATCTCATCAGATGATACTGTTCTGTCTCCATAGGAACAGCAAATCAGCAGAGTCATCAACATTCCTAAGAGTAGTAGGATACAATTCACTCAAGGAAACCACTCTTCTATAGGGTACGGATATGCAAGAATAATTTTTCAGATAAACTACACCTATTTACCCAAATCTGTTTTCTAACAGCTTTTGAGCCCCTTTTCTACACCATCTCTAGCCAACTCTACCTGGATGAAGGATTTTAATCCTTTTTGAGGAAGTTTTGTGTAGAGATTAGCACAAAAGGAAATTTTGTTCTATGCAGCTTTGTCACATACTCGTTGAAAATAAAAAAAATTTAACAAGTAAAATAGAAAGAACCATTTGTTGCAGCCCTAGAAGCTTTTGTTCAAGCCAAGCAGCAAAAAGAATGTCAAGGAGCTAATGAGAAACTGAAGTTCCCTAAACCATTTCAGTTCCATATTAGCAAGAGATAACCCTCTCCTCGTACAAGCTTGTGGGCTCAGTAGGAGGTGACAGCTCATGGCTTTTAATATTGACAAGAATCCTTAAAATGAATTTCTAAAACGCATATTGGAGCATGAAGCAAGAACTGATCCATATCAAATACAGATAGAGGTTGTTAAGAAACAATTCAATCACAGTTCCCCAACAATACCTTAATGCAGGAATTATTAGCCAAGACTAAGCATGAGCATAGCTGTTTATCACAAATGGCCTAGAACAGAATACATGTGTCAAAACTACTTAGATGTGCTTATGGAAGATTATATTACCTTGACTGAGTCCACTGGACCAAGCTTTGTGCATTCCTCTTTAACATCCTCCTCCAGCTCTGAACGCAAATTTTCATCTGCCTGCAGAGATAAGGGGAAACTCAACTTAGAACAACATGTAACGTGTAAGTAACAAACTGCAGGGACCTGACATTATTCTTACTATTTAAAAATAACTAGAGGATGTTAGATGGTAATCTAAGATTCACAATAGTAACTGGAAAACAGTAAGTATTGGATGAATCATATACAAATTCAGGGAATGCTCTCATATAATGGATCATGGTTTGAAGCATACCCTCATTTCAGCAGGAGTAAACATGTTACGAAGGACAACAGTTGCTGGAATTGTCACCCTTGCATCATCACGACCACCTGCATCATGTATAAAAAAATAGCATTCAGGATGAAAGGGTTGCACAAGAGAAAGCCAACAAGTGAAACTATTTAAAAGAAAAGGTTACTTGGGACCAATGCTGAAAAGCTACTCGAATCCAAAAGAAAAGTTAGTATTGCACATAAGTCTAAATCATGCAATCTTACGAGTGCTTATTTATTTACCAACATTGCCGATTCATGCTAGCAAAAGGTTGACTACAATCAGCAGAGCAGGTCTACTTTTAATAATATTCAGTTCAACATGAAAAACAAAAATGTTTTCAAATAAAGAGAATTTTAGATCACAAAAGAAAATTTCACGCTCTAAACATTGAGTGAAACAAATATATACTACAATTGGCAATCAAGAAATTAAAAACACAATAAAAAAAGAGAATGAGCCATGTAAGGAATAGATAATTCACTCAGCATCCTAAATTTCTTCCATCTACAGACAAAATGGTATCAACAATATTACCAAATTAAATCTGCCCATATTGTTTTCTTAAAGTAAAAACAAAAATTAAAAGGGAAGACTGAATAGGAAAGTAGGAGGAACAACTTAATGATCAGCATTTTGATTACATTACTATAATATGCATGAGAACCCACCCCAGCCAAGCATCTTCTCCTCAACTTTCTTCAGTTTCTTTTTCTTCCTGCTGTCCACTTGTTTGGCTATAAATTTATCCCCTGCATTATTGCAATAGCAGCATATCAGTACAGCAAGGTAGTTTAAGAGATTAAAAATAGTTCATCACTGGACTTTGCCTAGAAATTTATTCAATTACCCCAATGATAAGGAAAAATGAAAACTACAAAAATAATTCAAAAGCACACCATGCCATAGTTAAAAGTAACAGCACCAAACATTCTACCTTTCTGCTCAAATTTAGCTTGGCTGACTGACATTGGGATCTTTCCATCAGGACGTAAAGGTGTCCCATCCAAAATTTGAACAGCTAAAGCAACAGAAGGCTCCTGGCACAGGTACAGTAAAAACTTGCAAGTTTGCAAAATTTTAAAAATGTTGCACATCAAAAGCACAATATGAAGAAGGAAACTACCTTTAGATATGTAACAAGTGCATCCCCTTTTTTCCTTCCCGTCTCCTTGTCAACATAGATCTTCACACGAGGTCTTTTTGTTTCAGGGTCCTATAGAATTAGTCATACTAACTCATGATGTGTGGAACAGAAAATACTAGTTATCTATGGAAACAATCTCCTTATCATTATTAGGTGTATTTTAGATTAAGGCCCAGCAGGTTAGCTACCCAATGCTGTGGAGTAGAGAAAATATAATAATTACAATTATCAAACACTTGTTAGAGAGTTCTGCAGAAAAGTATCATCCCCAGACAGACACCAAGCAATACAAAATTACCATTTCAGATGTGAATGACAACTGTAATGAACTTTGCATTAAACCTTTTACCATTGAAATATAATGATCAAACATCTGGTGACAATACTAAGCAATAAACCAACAAAATCTCACATGCAAACACACAATTGCGCAAGCTCCCGCTAAAATGTACATGAAGGCATAAAGAAAAATTTAGCATACTTGATACAGAAAACTGAGATGAATAAAAAACTATACCATCAAATTCAGTCTACGCCTCACCAAAGGCTGGAGATTGATTTTAGTTGCAGCAAGATATAACTTTATTTAGGCAAGAACATTCACACATGCTAATCTTTATTTGGGTATAACAACGTAAAGGTCATTCAGCCATACAACAAGACTAATTTTCAGTCATTTTTTCCCTTCACATTTTAAGTTGCTAAGCATTTCAAGTTGGGACTAATACACTAAAAGAATATCTATTAACCATTTCGAACACTACTAAACATCTTTCTTATGTAGAATCAACATGCAATAGATATAAGTAAAAAAGCCTGTAAGGTGATGCATGGGTGAACAACGTTTACTTATTGCTGCCCATTCTTCTCTTTGTTGCAAAGTGAATATGTTTACGTATGCAGAGAAAACTTCAGCTGTTTAACAATGCATGAAGAGTTCAATAAATAATAAACATGTAAGCCTTGAATTTAGCTAATTGATTACCCCACATCACTGTTTTGCCAACTAATCTTTAGAATTTTTTTTTCCAACATTTTTCATCTTTTTTCTTCACATTTTATTTTGCTAAGAATTTTAAGTTTCATTTAGTACACTAAAATAACATCCAGCAATCATTTTGAACAATTTTGCATATCATTAGATCATACAGATCTAGTCAATCAATATGCAGGCAATAATAAATATCACTCAAAACTCCATCAAGATGCAGTGCAACGCCCAAATACATGGTGTTTGTTTTCGGCAGTCCTCTTTCTAAAGATATGTTTATCCTTTTGGTGCAAAAAGGAACATTTTATGTACTTTTAAGGCAAAAAAGGAGGATTTTAGTCATTTAACAGATAGGGTCAAATAATATAAACATGCATAACAAGTGATTTACCTCTTTGATTATTCCGCACTTGGAGAATACCTCAACCAACTGCCAAATGTTTCAAAAATTAGAGACTAGTTACGAGAAAAGAAAACAAGAAAGAGGAAGGAAAGCATTTAGGTCCTAAATGAGATTACTTCTTCTGCAGTTACATCATCGGGCAATCCGGTCACATAGACATGTGTATTGACTTTCAATTGAAACCAAGAATCAGGAGGTTTATTAGCTTCCTGCAAAAGTGTTTTAAACAATAAGGAATATAACAAACTTAGCTCATATCATATGTACAAACAATTGGACTATTGTGGTCCAAATTAACAGAAGCATGAACTGGTTGTCCACAAAAATAAGTGCATAAAACATATCATTCTCTCTTTTTAGTAAAATACTGCTAAATAGAAGTATGTTGCTTGTAGCTAATGAACCAAGCGCATTCCACATGGGCACTTCTTAATCTTGGCAAAGGACACAAAACATGGCACCAAAAGGACATTAATATAACAATCATGATGTCAAAGAAATGACCATCACGACTGTAATCCTACTTGGGAACAGCACGTATAAAGAATGTAACTAGGAATAGGATAATGCACATTTCTTCAAAGAATTATAAGAAGCAAAAAATAAAAATAGAAACCTTCAAGGAAAAAAAGGATACCTTCTTATCAACTTGTTTTTCCAACAGTTTCCTCTTGGCTTTACTTTCTTCCTTTTGCTCATCACTGCCATTAACATCTTCTTTGACAGAAGCATCAGCAGCATCAGTAGCACTTATAGTTGGAAAAACTTCTTCTTCGTCCAAGAATGTCATCTCTTCTACTCCATAGTCCCCATTGTTTCTTGATGCATGATCCTATTAGTCATTTTCAGTAACTCACACAACTTAAAAAAAATGCCATTCAAAACTAAAATTTTAGAGAGAGAGAGAAGAGATGGTATAAAGATGGATTTCCAAGAGCAAAAACAAAAATAATAATTTAACAACGTGGGCTCAGCCATATAGATCATATCACTCCCTTGCACCCTATTCAAGACCATATCCTCAATAATCACTAAAAAAGGTCCCTTTTTTTTTTTTTAAGAGTTACATTATGTCTTGTTTAATCTTCATGTCATCTTAAAATGGATACCCACCGTTAAATCTGATTTTCACAGGACATTTTTATGACTCTCCTTTATGCACTCAAACCTCATTAAACATGTCAATCATTTTGTCCTCAGTGGATGCAACTCTCACATTTTCTTACGCATACTCATTTCTAATATTATCACTCCTGTAACACAAAGAAGAAATTGCCAGAGATGTGACAATTTACAAAATGAGAAATGTAAATTCCTATATATCAGAAGCCTGTACAACTCTAAAACCATGCAGCATGGGGCAGCATGAGGACAAAGGAGATAGCAAAAGGGGGACCATAATGCCAATTCACCACACATTCACAGGATTGGACAAGAGAGAGATATTGAGGGCAAAGGAAAGGAGTGCAACAAGTCATCTACACAAATAACAAAGGCAGCTGAGGGAACATTTTGTTATGGTAAACCAAGTATTAAGGGAAGAGAAACAAAGTCCTTTTCTTGACTAACATCCTGGCTCTAGCTTTCTTGCATTTTATCAATAGTGACATATATATTAGAAATACCTCAAAATAAAAAGCAAAACACCATAAACCCATTCCTCAAAGTCGCACTATCTTGACACCCACCAAAACAAATGTTTGAATTAGGACCCATGTCAACCTTTGGCCAACCTACTAATCAAAAAATACACAACGTACCAAATAAGTATCATCATCAAAAGGTAATATCCAAAGACTGCCAAGAGGTTCTTAAAGGCACCACTCTTGGCTGTTAAGCAACCCCAAAAGAAAACAAATTACAGGTTAAATTTTTAATTATCTATAGTTAAACCCTCAATTCTTTTCTCATGTAACATTCTGAAAGTATTAACCATTAAGACAAAGTATGTTCTTTCTCAAGTGACCTGAAAACTGTGCTTAGACTCTCATGTATTGCTCATAGCAATGGAAACACCTTAAAATTTAGAACATAAATCCCTTTCCTCCAATGCTATCTAGTCACCCACCCCACTAAATGAAAGCAACGTTACCGCAAAATTTGCATTTACACTCTACAAAAATCAATAAATAAACCTGACTAATGCTTCTCTTCAACCCTAATCCTGGATTAGATATCCATAATCAACCCCCCCCAAAAAAAAAAAGAGCGAGAAAGCAGGTTCCCATCTATTTTTCCCAGTAGCTCCAAAACCAGCAAATAGGGAATGCAACGTTAGAAATCATAAAGAAAAAATCCAGAAGCAAAACTGAATCAGTCCAGAATATCATCAACAACTGAATAAACAAAGTCATAGTGAGTTTGATAGACGAATATAATCAATGCATCATTATGAAGATTACCCTACAAAACTTACATCCAAGTCTATCCAAGTCTATCCAATTCATACCACCAAAACCGTAATGCAACAATGTGATATTAGTACTCTGACTTCCACAAAATAACTTAAGCTACTTTCTCTACTAAAATACTATGCGAAACAGAAATCAGAAGGTAGTCACTGGCAAAAATATTCTTTAAATTGCAATTATGGCTTTCGTTTAAATTTTATATTTGAAATGCAACTAAAACTTTCCAATCTAAATATGTGTATGAAAAACTGCATATTGTTCAAATGAGTCACTAACTATTCCAAACTAACATGCATAAGCTATAAGCACACAATTAAAATGCATATTTTAAAGTGAAAAAAGTATACAGAGTGTTAACTAATATTTAATGCAGCATTGAAAATTTTCCATGACTTGATTTTTTTTTTTTCAGTGCATTTGATAGCTTATTTTGGAAAACACTTAAATGGAAAATTAATAAAAAAAAAAAAAGTATTGAAAATATTGAGTTAAATTCTACTTAATATATTCAATCATTCTATTTAGGGTAGCTCGCTCACTTATTACATAACCCTACATTCTTTTCCTTTTAACTATTTCTTCTCTCCTTTTTAATTTTACTAAAGTAAAATAATTATAAATATCTCCTTAAAAATCAATAAAAAACTATCTAAATATTTAAACTTCAGTAGCAACCCAAACATTTTTGTAGCATAAATTTAGTACTTAAATTTTCAAAACTAAAAGTCCTCATTTAATTTTTTTTCAGTATTGAAATTTTTCATTTTATGAAACAACACATTATTTAAAGGGAATAAACATGTTATAATGAAGTCTCAATACTATATAACTTCATAGAAAATAAGAAGGTAGAGACAAAATATCGTCAATCAAAAAATCAAAGTTTAACAATGTTTACAGATCAACCTATCAAATAACTGAGGCACCAACCTGAGGAACCCAAGCTCTCAGACTTCTATCCCACCTGTACCGAGTTCCATCATCATCAGTGAATTCGTCTTCACCATCTGGTGGTGTTAGAGGCCTATCCTGATCATCAAAACAGAAGCCATCACCCATACGTCTAGAAACAGATCCATTTTTCAAACGTTCTGCCTCTGCCTCTGCCTCTCTAATCTCTCTCTGCCATTTCTCAAATTCATCACTACCATCATCATCATTGGAAGGCACTACACAGCACATTACAGGGTTATAGGCCTTCTTAAGACAGTGAAAATTTCGCAATAAAGATAAAACATATAGCAACCTGCATTTGAATCATAACCTTCCTTCATATTGTTTAAAGGAGAATCACCATCACCTGAGGCCACTGGAAACATCAGAAAGTGAGAAACTCACCCTGGAGATAAAGATTCTAACTATCTATAAATTATAAAAGGAGAAACTAGTATTTAATTTAACCTGTAGAAGAAAGATTGTTGGCCTGATGAGAAATTTCTGAAAAAAACTCAGGAATTGAGGACAATGGTTGCCACTGACTTCTCCCTTCAGACCACGCAAGTGTACTTTCAGAGAGGTATCCATTTAAGAAATGCTCTGTGCAGGCGAAGTAAGTAAGCAAAGCAGATGGTTCAATAGCTCATTAGAACAATTGAACATGTTACAGATGGAACAATTGTCCTGAAACCATGCTACTCATTACTGGAACTGAAATTCAAGGAGAGAGAAATTCAACAGTAAATTTGCAGTACTCCAAACCAAACAACTTCATAAAATTCACAAATTACTACGAACAAAAGGGGAAAAAAAAAAAAAAAGACCCTTCTTCTCATTTCCTTGTTCAATACAACCTACAATAAATTGGCACATAACGAAAGACAATTATTCCATACTTTTAATGCTCGTAAGACTTAACGACTTAGGTTAAGCACAAAACTCACCACGTAACTCAGAAATTACATAAGGGCCAACGTGTTGTTGATCTTCACCAAGTATATACCAACCTACATCAGCAACTGCGTCCAAACTATTCTCGGTGCCTGATAATCCAGACATAATTCAATCCATATTCATATTAACAAATCTTCTCAAAATATCACGACAGAAAAAGGGTATTTACTAGTGTTATCGCCTCAGGCGCCATTCGCAACTAAACGATAAATAACATTAATTATTGTTCTAACATCAAATCGAAAAAAACCTAACTCAGTCTTTTTCTTTTTCCTTTTGTTGTTGTAAAGCAAATGTTTTAACACAAATTCAAAACGACAAAAGGAACTAACCGGATCGTTGATGGTTGTCTGAGCCATCCGAAGACAACATCGCCTCCATGGTCTACTGGCTGCAATAGCGTAAGGAAGAACAAACAGGAAGCATCAAATATCCAAATGCGAAAATGGAAGGAGAGGAAGAGGAAATATTAAAGAAGAATCGAGAAAGCGGAAAACTTTGGGCTCTGTTTGGATAGGTTGATCCGGGATATCCCACTTTCTCGATTAGGTATTCCGTGTACCAGGTTAAACTAAAGTTGGTTATCAGTATCACATGTTGATTTATTTAAAATAATGGTATATTTTAAAAATAAATAAAATTAATAAAGTACATATTAATTAAAATTTATATTATTATATAAAGGTTGTTTTATGTGTCAATTATATTAAATTATTATAAATTATTATTTTCAATATTGATGCAAAATTAATTACAAAAATAAAATATTCAATGATAGATTGGTTTTTAAGGTTAGCGAAAATTAGAACCTTTAAAATGAAATAATTTTCTATAAACCTATGAGTAATTTTTATGTGATTATCAAATTAATCCTTTTAACTAAAGTATTTTAATAAAATTAAACATTTTACTTACAAATTAGATAAATATTATTAATAATAATAAAATATTTATAATGACAATTTAAAAATATAATGAACAATAATGATCATTTTTATCCATTTGGATGAGCTGTGAGATAAAAAACAGTAATGATAGTGAGATTAATTACTATATCGGTGAGATTAATTCTAGTAAAATTAAAAACAACAATTTCAGCGAGATTAATTAGTATAATAATGAGATTGGTAATTTAGCAGTGAAATAAAATTAATGATAAGATATATGTTTGGATGCAAAAGTAGTAGTGCTAATAAGGTGAATTTTAGTGATAAGTAAAAATTATTGTTAAAGATATTAGAATAAAACGTGTATGTGTATATCCATATTAATACCGTATAAAGCCAATGACTGAGTGTAGTGCCTTTGAGTTAAATAATACTTGTAGACACAATTTTGTTTGAGCCAACTCTTGATATCCTAAGACTTTAAGTGAAAGACGATAGAATTAGAAAATGAAAAAAATAAACTCGGGATGATTGCCGGGTGCCGTGTCACCAAGCACTATTAGGTGACATGGTGTAAGGCAAAATTTTCTTTTAGGAAGGACTAAAATACCTATGGGTCGTATTAAGGAAAAAAGTAAAATGAGGCATCAAAGGCCACTTTTCATGGTGTCACCAAAGTCATTACAATGAGTACATGGATCAATTTCCCACTGTTTGTAACCAAGGTGAGGTAACTTAGGAAGCCACAGGTGTGTGCAAGTTATACCGGTGCATAAGTATTGATATGAGGCTTTTGCATCACCAAAAATTCAAATTTTTATGTGTAGTATCGATATATATAGGTTTGGTCTCGAGACTTAATAAGATGTACCTATACTTATCATGATTGTATCGGTCCAGACCTTAGCAGTAGCTATAGTTATGATTTTTGGCAAAATGTATTAATACAAGTTCATGAAGTATCGATACATACCTCTAAGTTTTGAGTTTGGAAACAAATTTTTGCCCTTGGTATCAATACATGCTTCATTGTATCGATACTCATGGGTAAAGATTACCTTGTTTATCGATATACAATGTTCTGTATCAATACACAAAGACATTTTTGCCTAGTTCGAGCCATTTTTTAGCCATTGCGCCACTAATTCAAAATCCAATTCAAACATGTTTCTTGGAAAAAAAATCATCAAAATTCATATTAGGCTTGTCTTTAGGCGTGTGATTGGATTTAAACAAAATTTTGAGGCCAAATAACCAATGACAAGGGACATTTCATGACATTATGTAAGGGTAAGGCTGAATTTTCTCAATGCTCAGCTGCATAAAGTAGCTTAGATCCACTATTTTTACTGAGCAAACCAATGGGTTTGCATGGCAACTGAGCACAATCTGCAAAACGTACATGCACCAAAACCCAAAAGTGCCCTTGCTTTTTCATCTTTTGTCTTTATAGTCACATGTCTATATAAGCCAACTTTAGACTCAGCTGAAAGGAACACTACCAAAAACCTACCAAAAAAACACTTTTAGCAGGAAAAAACATTCTCATATTCCCTTAACGTTCCTCAGCCACCCAAAAACCAAGAAACTCTTCTCCATTATTGGAACCCTTCAAAACCATCACCACAAGTTTTTCTAAAAACCTCCATTTCACTCATATTCCCTCTTAAAACTCCCATTTATCCATACTTAACTAAGAAGCCCTTCTTTTTCATCACTCTCTTACTGTTCAACCCTAAAAAAGGTGACTTTAAAGTTGCTACTTAGAGAAAAGGTTGAAGCTTGAAACTTTCGATATATTTTCTCCACTTAGCTCTACATACTCTCTGATTTTATAACATTTTCATCGTCTTAGTGATCTCTCTATGTTACCATGACCCTTCTAAGGTTCTCATGCACTATTGTTGCCTCGTTCATGGTAGTCTTAGGATATTGGTGTTCTCTTGATGCCTTGGTGTTGCATAGTAGGCCAAATATCTTGCCTTTCATTTTGTCATCAAAACATCCCCTTATTTATGCATTGTCTGTCATGTTTCATCTATTTTCATATGCTTAACACATGTTTGAATGTTTTCATAACACGTATTGAGTATGCTCATGCATTTTCTTGCATTTTAAGTAGTCTCATAACATAAAAGAATATTGCCCTGACAACTCCAGCATACTTTTCTTCACTTAAAATGTTCATATCACCTCTTTGCATCTTATTTGTCATCTCTTTGCATTTTTTTTCCATGTCAAAATGTCATCTTTGTGTGTTTGCATGCGTAATACTTGTTTATATTTGTGCATGTTGTATTTTATTCATGATTTGTTTGTCAAAATGCATGCTTGTTTGTTATAAAAATCTAATTTTCAAAAAACAAAACTCCTGGTTAAGTCTATGCTACCTTCAAATAATGGAGACTAGCATAGATTTAATGTTTTGATTAAATTGGTCCTCTAATCTTGGGGACAAACTAAACCTTCTAAGTCTGGATTCATAGAAATATAATGTTGTTTTCTTTTGTTAAAGTATTAAGCCTTGATCTTAAGTCTAATACCCTCTTTAGTGACATAGTCAATAGGTTGTTTCATCATTTCAAACTGCTTCAGGATTGTGGCATGAACTCATGACACCCATGTTACTTTCTGGAACGAGCATTCAAATGTCCTAGACACAAGCTTATCTTTGAAAAACCCTAAAAATATGGAATAGCCCTCTGTTTTGATCTAACAACACCATAGTTTGAGTTTGAAAAATTATTTTCGAACCGCAAATGATTTTTCTAAAATTTTTCAATATTTTTCCTTAAAGGGCATCTAAGTACCTTTCCATCGATGTTTTGTTCACCCCCGAATCATTTAGAAAGAGGAGTTATGATTGTTCGAACCTTTGCTGTCTGAAACCCTTAAAATCAGTAAATAGTTTTTCGTTTGGATCATTTTGGCCCACCAAACAATTTTTTGAACTTCTTGAATATTTTTCCTAGAAAGGTCACAAAATTCTCCTTTCCAAAAAGTATTATTTGTGATTTAATGATTCTGGATGAGCTCAAAATGATTTTTCAAAGTTAAATGTGTCTCTTCCCTGACATACGCTACAGGTGTCAGGATAAACCCAACTTCAAAAATTAATTCTGCCTAGAAAGTGATTTTCTAGGATTTTTGGAATATTTTAATATTTAACCTTATCGAATCATCTTTCCAATAGTACCTCATTCACCCCCTAAAGCCTTCAGATGAACTCAAAATAAATTTAGGAAAGGAGCTGACCTGATGTTGTCCTCTATTTTTAATCTAATTTTTGAATCTCCTTTATAGAAACATTCGAATGTCTTGAAATGCATCCAATTAGTTCCTTTATAGCACAAGCCCTTTAGACTTGCATCAAGGATTAAGATAAAAAATATATTTTATATGACTCTTTGATTTTCTATTTTCAAAATCCTTTTTTAGAAAAAAAAAACTTTTCTTTTAAAATGTCAAAAGTTTGCATATTTGGGGATGTTCTAACCCCATTACTCTGAGGGGATACTCCAACCCTATTTTCCCTAAGAAACTTGAATTTTCTTTTTTGGGTTTATTTAAGATTCCTAATCATTTTCTTAAATCATAAAAAATTTCCATCTTTTGGGATACTCCAACCTCACTACTTTGAGAGGATACTCTAACCTAATTTTTTTGTTAAAAAACTCAAATTTTCTCTTTATTCTTAATTATTTTCATAACTTTCTCTTTGCGAATACTCCAACCCCACCTTTCTAAGGGGATACTCCAACCCTGCTTTTATCTCAAAATTCAAAAATTTTCTCTTTTCTAGATGCCTCAGATTGTTTTGATTAAAATCTTGTCATCCTTTAAATTACTACAGAATCCAAACCTGTCTCTAAATTGTTATCCTAGTTATTCTTCAGCAATCGAAGATAATTATGCGATACATTCTGATCATCCATCTTTTTTTTATATATTTTGTGTGCTTATTTTTATGCAATTTTATTATTTTTTTTATCTTATTAACGTGTTTCCCTTTGTAAGGACCTTTGTGCATTCATGTTTTACAAAATTGTTTTCTGAAAGTTGCAAGCGATATCCTTATGGGTATCTCTCCAGTACTTGACATTTAATATCCAAATTTTCAAAAATTTAATTGGAACTTACTTTCACCAAAAATCTCTATGTTTCCCACATCTTCGAGGCGTATAGCTGATTTAAATTTTCCTTTAAAACCTGAATCTACAATTTATAAAATTTCATGCATTAAAAGGGATTATATCTAAATATTAACCAATGGAACCATTGAAGCTGAAACCGAAGTGAGACATAGTTAGTAGGTACTAATTTCGGGGGCAGTGAGGGTGCTAATCCTTCCCCATGCATAACCAACTCCCAAACACAACCAATGAATCTTTGGACTTTGTAGACCTTGAAATTGATGTTTCGAGTTTTGTAACTTAAAATATTGTTTTCAATAGGCATCCGGTCTTACCTAGCTCGAAATGATCGGTGGCAAGTCGAAGTTTAAGGCTACTTCATGGTGGCCATCTGAGACTAGTTGGATGAATGATTTGCTCGATGGTCTCTCCCCCTTCATATTACTATGCCTAATCCAAATCCCGATCATGGGATAACTCAAAGGCTAGACCACCACCAATATCATTCATTTTTAAGTCAAGAGTGCTAAACCCTTCAGATTATCTGAAGTTTTAAAGGTGGGCACGTTGAGATAGCTTAACGACTACACTAGGGAGAACTTAAAGAGTTAGGGCTATTACTAGCTATTTCTCACTTGATTCTTGGTTTTTTGGTTTCCATAATTACTTAGATATAATTCCCTTTTATTTTTATCTACTAATCTCTGTCTTTTATGTTTTTGTCTTATGTTAGGGATTATTCATTCCAGAATAAATATCGACTTGAATAAGCATGGTATTATAGAGTAAAACAAAAAGGTCTGATCGTTTCCCCGCACACATTGTGCACTTGCATTTGCACTAGATTCCCACCAAACAGCATGGTAAGGTTAGTATCCTAATTATTAGGAGGAAGTGAGCCATCCACCTTCGTGAGTCAACCTCTACATAGGCATGGTAAGACCTTCTAGGGTGTAAATTACCTATGTCTCTTGTGAGTACCTCTCCGCATTTGCATAATGAAATACATCCAATAGATCAAACCCACCAAACCCATGATAAGCCTAGGATCGAGGTGCCTGGACTGTTCTTACTGGATGGAGGAGCAATTCGGATATCAAATTAGGAGTCATCTTAAACCCATATAGTGAACCCTAAGATCTAAACCATGTAAAACCATCCTAGAATCCTGCTAGAATAACTCGAAAAATAGGATCACTCAGGGAAACATTTCTTACCTTTATTCCTATATACCATGGTGACATAGGTGATAATGGGTGAACATTCTTGACAGCATTTGTCAGTTTTATTTTCATGATGATCTTTTTAGGATATGCTATTATATTTGACGACAAATCCCTTTTAATAAGTGGATGATGATAAGCGAATACCAAACCTACAATGCCCAAAAAAAGAATTGTATCTGACCAAAATAAGTTGTCATGCTGTCTAGATGATGGTTTAGTGTGTATTTGCCGTAAATGTTAATGAACGAACATCATCACTTATTTGGTCAGTCTTGTCCCTTCGAGGTATCGAGTCACCTTACTAAATGTGATTTAAACTAAGACATGCTGTTAGGCTCTCCGTTAGTTGTCAATTGTCACGTTCGATTCTAAGCATCGTATCGGCCCAATCAAAGCAATTTTTGTGATTGATTTATGTTGCATCTCTTATTCTTGCCAATACTCTCTAACTTTGTACTACCTTATTGTTTCATGTTTATGTCACATGTATAATTTCTTGCATCAAACATGTCGAGACAATTGACATGGGGCAATGGTGAACGAACACCGTAATGCCCAGAGGATCTTCGTCGCATCAGCGTCACATTTCCTTGATAACCTTTGAGGCATAGTTCATCCATTTATATGGATTCCTTTCTCACATGGGCCATTCTACCGTGGTCAGTGGTATAGGGAAGCAACAGGGTGCATCTCATACATTGCATCTACCACTACTAATACTGTTTGTAATTCGAAAGAAAGATTTCCATGATAGCATTTTCATGCTCATAACACATATGTTACATTAATATCCTCATTGCACTCATTTGCATACATCCATGCATACTTCCATGCTCAATTCATGAACCTAAAGGTGAAAGTGGTGGCCTGCATAAGTGATAGAACTTTTCTAAAAGAAATTTCATTTCTCCTTGAGACGTATGAAGGCTTTTTTGGAAGACTGATACTATTAATTATGGGAGACAAGCGCTCAGCTACAAGTGAGAGATTAAAGCTTCTGCATAAAGAAGATCAAGAGTGCATGCTTCGTAAAAGTGAAGAACTGGAGGCCTAGATAGTCCAGTTAATGAAGATAGTATCAGCCTTCATAAAAGAAAAGAGGTAAGCTAGTGTAACTAATATCAGAAAAAGGTTGACAAATTTCAAAGATCACCTAATGGGTGGCATCAGAGTTACACCTATCCAAAAGGGAGCAGTTCAGGAGGAATAGCCTTACATAACGCCAATTCCACTGACGCACCCGATTATCCACATGAATCTAGCTGCAGCACCTCGCATTCTAGATTTTATGGGGCAAGTGCTAAAACTTCCCTGGCTCATCCATCATTGCTTAATCTAAATGACCCTATGGACAAGAGAAACCTAAAGGTGTCCAACCTTTAGAAACCACAAAAGACCTTAGCAAATACCAATAATTAGAAAAAGACTCAGTGCAATCGAAGAGAACAACAAACATGGAATCATGGATGCTAAATCTCTGGGCCTGGTTTGTAACCTCATCATTCCATCTAAGTTCAAGGTACCCGAGTTTGAGAATTACAATGGGACCACAGATTCTACTACCCACATTTGGATTTATGAAGGGAATAAAAAACTTCTAATTCATTATTTCCAAGATAGTCTGACAAGGGTAGTAGCTTGATGGAATAATGAGCTAGAAAAGACTAAAATCCAAACGTAGGTTGATCTTACTAGAGCCTTCTTGGATCAGTACAAACACATTTCTAACTGGCTGCCTGATAGGTTATTTTTGAGAAACATAGAGAAAAAGCTTACTGAGACCTTCAAGCAATATGCCAAAGATAGAGGGAAAAGGCGGCACATGGACATCCACCATTAAATGAGAAAAAGATAATCACATACTTTATGGAGACATTATATGCCCCTTTTCATAACAAGCTTATAAGGAATGCCATAAGAAAATTCACTGATTTGATCATGTCGGGGAAATGGTCGAGAATACAATTACAAGAGGAAAACTTGGAATAAAAAAGCTACTTCACACAAAGAGAAAAAAAGTACCTGTTGTCGTAACATAGCCTAGATGCAAATCCTGACCAAGCTCGACTTAAACGACCCTTAACTATGGAAGTAGTGATGTATCATTATTTCAAAACTATTTATTCTTCTATTTTTTTGGGCCATATCGATATTAATATTCTTTTATTTTTGGGGACTCGATAGTTTAGATGAATAGTTCACCCATCTTAACCCTAAATAGTCATCACAAAATTACCATTTGTTTGGAGTCACCACCAATCTGTTTTGGCCAGGTGAGATTGGTCACCTATGGAAATTAATGTTTTAAGGGTCACAAAACCCTAAAGATAAAGTCTACGAAGTACCAGAGATCATTTTTAAAAGTTCGAGAGTCGATTATAGCCACAAGTAAGCATCGACCCTCTCGTAGTGCTCAAACCTTATTGATCATAGTTAATTTGAACTTTAATTTTTATCCGGCTTCAATATGCGGTATTTAATTACAATTCCTGTATTGTTAAAATAAGATTTTATTATTCCATGAGAGAAAATTAGGGTTTTACATTTTGAAAATTGAAACATCTTACGCACCCCCATCGAAAAACCAATAGGATATGAAAGTTTTTATTATTCCCTTTTATATCCCAATGGAAAACCAAAGGGACCTAAAAGGTTTTAAAAAGCCAAAATATCTTTCACATACTATTGGAGTACTTGGCAGAATGTGAAAAGTTTTTATCTGTATAAAATTCCCAATTTCCATTTTGAAAAGGGGATCTCGTCATTAGAATGATCCGTAAAACCCTATCACATATGGGTGAGAGGAATTTCATGCATCACTCTAACTCCGAGACATTGCTTTTATTTTACAAAGACATACGAATTAGTTGAAACAAAAATAAAGGACCCATGACTCAGTCTAGACACTAAAGTACCAATTCAAATCTAAGGTCTAAAAAAATAAAAGAAAAACAAACTTATCCTTAAAGTATACCTTCAGCATATAATCACCGGGTGGTTACTTAAGACTAGGTTTTAAGAATAATTAAAATATCCCGAAGGCTTACCATGGACACTAAGGCACCCGATAACTACTTAGGATTTGGTTTTAAGGAAAATTAAAATATTCCTAAGGCTTACCATCGACACTAAGGCACCCGGTAACTACTTAGGATTAGGTTTTAAGGAAAATTAAAATATTCCTAAGGCTTACCATCGACACTAAGGCACCCGGTAACTACTTAGGATTGGGTTTTAAGGAAAATTAAAATATTCTTAAGTGTAGACACCTCATTTTGTCCGAACCAATTTTTGGTATCCTAGGAGTTAGGTAAAGGATGACAAAATAAAAAAAAATAGAAATAAAGCTAGGGGGCGAAAAAGACTTTGGAAAAGTCTAAAATTTTTATAGACCACTTTAAAGAAAAATGTAAAAATGAGGCATCAAGGTCATTTTTAGGGTGTCATCAGAGTCATTCAGGTGATTACACAGGCCAATTTTCTCTCTTTGTGACCAAGATAAGACAACTCGAGGAAGCTAAGGTATGTGTGGGTCACATGGGTGCTTAAACACTATCACAAGGCTTTCATGTTACCAAAATTTTGAATTTCCATATGTAGTATCGATATATGAGGGTTCAGTATCGATACCTAGCATAACTGTATCGATACAAATCTTGGTAGTATCTAAAGTTATGATTTTTGGCAAAAATAAGCATGACTATCGATACGAGTCCATGGAGTATTGATACATGGCTCAAAGTCTTGAGACTGAAAATAATTCATGCTCTAAGTATCGATACAAGTATCCCTGTATCGATACTTATGCGTAAAATTTGCCTTGAGCATCGATACAAAGTGATATGCATCGATACATGCAGGCCATTTTGGCTATTTTGAGCCACCTTTAGCTTTCGCATTACCCATTCAAAATCCAATTTAAACACATGTTTTGCATCAAGAATCATCAAAAATCATAACAAATTTCATCTTTGGGCTCGTAATTACATTAAACAAGTTTCAAAGCCCAATTTGTAAAAGACAAAGGTCACCTCTATAAAGATAATAGCCCGTTGAAGGACAGGTCAAGCTTTTTAGACTTCAAGCAGCTACAGTCTTTCAGCACACCACCCTGCATGGCAGAACCAATAGCAATGGGGGGCAGACTGAGCATGTTACATGGATGTCTCCTTGTGCAGAGAAGAAAACCCAACAATGCCCTTAATTTGTCTCTTAAAGTCATTGGCTGAGCATGAAGATAAATAGGGACATGGCTAGCTCAACAAGGGGACTTCTTAAAAAAAAAAAAGCCTCCCACTAAAAATCCTAAAGCCATTCCTAAAAATTCTCCAGCCATTCTCAGCCCCATAAACACTTCTAAAAATACTGTTTCATTAACCTCCATACTCTATTCCCGTAGCTACCCAAAACCACCACTGGAAAACCTTTAAAAACCTAACTTTCCACACATTTTGATCCATAAAAAGCCTCACTATCAACCATAACACCAAAAAGCTGCTTCCTTTCATCCTTTTCTTGCTAAATAATGCAAGGAGAAGGAAGAAATTAAGCCTACAGCCACTACTTTGAGAAAGAGAAAAGTTCAAGTCTTTTGGTATATCCCCTCTACCTTGATCTTTGTAGTTTTTGTTTTGTCATTAACATTATCTTAGTAAACCCTTTTTTATGCTTTCATGGCCATCTTAGGATTCCCATACATTTTTTGTGGCTTTGGTTATGGTATTTTAGGATCTTGATGTTCTTCTTAGTGCCTTCATGCTGTTTGGTTAACTAAGCATGCTCCTTTGCGTTTTTATCACCATAATAGCCTTTGTCCATGTGCTTCTTGCCATGTTCCTTCCATATTCATGTCTTTATCTCATGTTTAAATATGCATCTTAACATGATATAAGTATGCTCATTTCTTAGAAGCTTGATAGGCTCAATGAAATAAAAATGCCTTTTTTAGCAAACTCTTTTTAAGCATGTTCATCATAAGTATGTTCATGCATCTATCAATCATCTTCATGCATTTTTTGTCATATTTTTTATGAAAAATGTCATCCTTGCTTGTGCATATATGTCCTCCATAGTCTGCATCATTTTGTTGTACTTTGCTTGTGTTGAGATGCATGTTTGAGTGCTAGAAAACCCAATTTCAAAACTATTCCCTAAGTTAAGCACATGCTATCTCCCATTCATAGAGAATAACATGGGCTTAAGATTTTTATGAAGTTGGTTTTCCAACCTTGGGGGCAAAGCAAGTATTCAGTCCTGGATTCATGGAAGAATGAGTATAAAAGTATTGGTTTTTCAAAAATGAAATGAAGTCTTTTAGTTAAAAAAATGTGAACCCTTGGTCCTTAGCCAACCACCCTTATAGTGGCATGGTCAACAGGTTGTTCTATCATCCCAAACTACTTTCGAATTGTGGAATGAACTCGTGACGTCCATGTCAACCTCTCATTTTAGTTATGAATGTTCGAACATCCATGGCCTGAGCTCAACCCAAAGAAAAACCAAAATACCGCTTACCTCTCCTGTTTTGTTTTGGCAGTATAGTGGCCTGATTTTGAAAAATTATTTCAAAATAAAAAATGATTTATCCTGAATGTGTTGTTATTTTTCCCTTGGAGGGTTTTGAATTACCTTTCTAACGATGTTGCATTTACCTTCAGATCATCTTGGATGAAATAGTTATGATTTTTTGAATCTTTGATATTTGAAACCCTAGATCCAGCAAGCAGTTTACTGTTTGGGCTGTTTTGGCCTAGCAAACAACATTTTTGAATTCCTTGAATGTTTTTCCCATGGAGTTCATGAAATTCCCTTTTCAGAAAGGTATTACTTGCATTTTAATAATTTCAGATGAATCCAAACTGACTTTTTAAAGTACATCATACCTTTACTCTGTACATGCTGCTAGTGTCGAGATAGGTGGAAATTCAAAAATTAATTCCGCCTGGAAACTGATTTTCTAGGATTTTTGGAATATTCTTACATTAATCTTCATTGAGTTACCTTTCCAATGGTACCTCGTTTACCCCCTGGGACCTTCGGATAAACTCAAAATAAATTCAAAAAGAGAAACGGCATGATGTTGTCCTCTGTTTCTAACCCAATTTTTGAAATGCTTGTATCGAGGCGTTCGAACGCCTCATGATCTACTCGGCTCATTCCCATGACCTAAGCCCTTTAGACTTGGACCAAGACTAAATAAAAGAGGAACATTTTAGCCAAACCTTTGGCTCCTAATTTTTAAAGATCCCTCTATCAAAAAATGACCCATTCCTCTTGAACGTTAAAATTTTTCATTTTTAGGGATATTCCAATGCCATTACTCTGAGGGGATACTCTAACCCCGCTTTTACCTCAAATCCAATATCAAACTTCCATTTTTAGGGATACTTCAATCCCATTACTTCGAAGGGATACTCCAACCCCACTTTTAACTCAAAATGACATCAAATTTCCATTTTCGGGGATACTCCAACCCCACTACTCTGAAGGGATACTCTAACCCTATTTTTACCCTAAATCCAATATCAAACTTCCATTTTGAGCGATACTCTAACCCCACTCTTCTGAGGGGATACTCCAACCCTGCTCTTCATATTCCTTCTAAAATCCAAGCTTTTCTCCCTCTTGAGTCATCGAAACCTTTTTCTCCCCAAATTTCCACCGAATTCAGGTAAGTCTCAATGTTGTTGTCTCGGTTATTCATCAATAATCAAAGACAACTATGAGATACATTTCGATCATCCCTCTTTTTTATTTATTTTATGTGTTTATTTTTGTGTGGATTTATTTATTGTTTTTTTTCCTATCTTACTAATACGTTTCCTCTTTTAGGGACCTCAAGTATTCATGCTTTAAAAAATCATTTTCAAAATCATAAAACGATAGCTAGTGTTGGTATCTCTCTAACACCAGACATGAAATATTTGGTTTTTTTTAAACATATCCAGAGATCAGTTTCATAAAAAACCCCTATGTTTCTCATTTCTCCGAGGTGCATAGGTGATAAAATTTTCATTAAAACCTAAACTCGTATTTTTACAAAATTTCATGCATTAGAGGGAATTATATTTAAATAGTGATAAAAATAGAATCGAGGAGACCAGATTCAAGTAAGATATAGTTAGATGGTACCGATTTTCGAGCATCATGGGGGTCTAATCCTTCCCCACACGTAACCAACTCCCGAACCCAAATAACGAATCTCTGGTTTTATTTCTTGGTGGCCATCCAAGACTAGTCGGATGAGCGATTCGTCAGATGGTCTTTTACTCCTTCATGTCAAACATCAAAATATTTTTTAAGTCGAACGCGCTTTGGCCCTTTAGATCGTTCGAAGTTCATAAAAGCCAGACATGTGGAACGTCGACATTAAGGCTTACCATCGACACTAAGGCACCCGATAACTACTTAGGACTGAGTTCTAAGAAAAATTGAAATATTCCTGAGGCTTACCATCAATACTAAGGCACCCGATAGAGAAAATTATGAAAATGCCCCTTGAGAATACCTTCGCCATGAAAGTATCCTGTACCCCTAAAGGACTAAAAAATGACCTCAAAAGGCTAAAGGAACCTTAAACATTTACCTTTGGCATAAGAGCATTTTAGTGAGGAAAATTATGAAAATGCCCTTGAAATACACCTTCGCCATAAAAGTATCCTGGTATCCCTAATGGACTCAAGAATAACCTTAAAAGGCTAAAGGAACCTTAAACATTCACCTTTGGCATCAAAACATCTAGGTGAGAAAAATTACGAAAATACCCCTGGGTATACTTTCGACATGAAAGTATCTCGGTACTCCTAATGGACACTAAAACGACTATAGCAAGCTGAACGAATCCTAAATATTCACCTTTAGCATAAAAGCATCTCGACAAAAAATTACTAAAATGCCCCTAGATTTTTGAAAATTACATTTCGTTTCCTTTGGAGGACCGAACCAATACGAAAAGTTTTGAAAATTTCTATATCCCTACGGAAGGCCATAGAAATTATAGAAATCGTTAAAACTGGTGAAATATACATTTTGCCCCCTAAATATAAAAATTTGCTATTTAGTCCCTAAACTTTTAAAAATTTTTATTTTAATCCCTATAAGGTAAAATGCCCTAAAAATCATAAAGTCACATGAAAATATATATGGAAAATATAGCAAATATATCAACAAGAGTTCAGCCAAACACCTTGGCCTTAAAATAAAATTTTTTCAATATTTTGCAAGATAACCCTTAAACTTTATAAAATTACATTTTGACCCCTACATAAAAAATAACATCACAAAACATCACAAAAAAATCATCAAATTAACCAAGAATTAACCCAAAAATCATGAAAAAAAATCTACATGAATGTTTGGCCAAGCACTTTTGGTCATAAAACACGATTTTTGCATGTTTTGCAGGGCTAAATTTTCTAAAATTGCAAAATGTCCCCTAAAATGTTAAAATCACCTAAAAGATGTTCCAAAACACACAAAGTCAGCTCCTTAATAGCCTATGAAGCTCTCGACCAAATAAAACATAGCATAAAAAAGTTTACATACTTTATGATTTAATCCCTAAAATTTTTAATATTTTCAAAATAGAATAAAAAAGTATGAATTAAGATAACAATAAGCACAAAATCATCATTACCAATTCATATCAAATTTGGCAAAGATAAATAATAAATATGCATCAATATGTTGTAACACAAAATCATGAAAATAAACGTGAATAAATATCATCAAGTTCAATACAAAAAAAAAATGAATCTATAAATAAGTAGATCAACATATTAACAAGAAAATATTAAGGATAACACTATAACAATAAACATATACATTCAATAAGATTAATAT
>JBBYHM010000013.1:7536543-7551731 GCA_038381775.1 Adansonia rubrostipa
GCCAAATTCGTGCCTAGCTTAGAATTTAAAATTACGTAAAAGTGATTACATTTAACATAAAATAAAAAAATTGATGTGAACTATACTTAAACCCGAACCCGACCTGAACCCGAACCCTAATTGGCTCGAACCCGAATTGGCCCGAACCCTAATGGACCCGAACCCGTATTGGCCCGAACCCGATTTGGCCCAAACCCGAATGGACCCGAACCTGAAAGAACCCGAACCCGAATGGACCCGAACCCGAATCAGCCCGAACTCAAAAAAACTCGAACCCAAAATAATCCGTCCCGAATCCCCCGAACCTTCCCAATTGCCTCCTCTACTTAAAATGGCTATTTTGGTATTTTTCTTATTTTAAAAGATTTTATAATTAAATTTTAACTTATATTCTCATAGTATTTCTTTTAATTAGTATTGTTTATTTCTATATAAATAGATGTAACAATTTTTTATTTAACATTTTTTCATGTATTACACTTTAGATTATAATGTGATTGCACCTTTCAATACAAAGTTATTAAACATTTCTATTGTTACTGATGATGGATTATTATTTTGAAAATATTTATTAATTTTCATGAACAGCTTATAATAGAACTATAGTTTTGATCTACTTCTTTCAAAAACTTCATTATTTTATTGAAAATTTTAAATTAAAAACTTAAATACGATTTAATATAGTTTTTACTTTTCATCGTAACAATAGTTTTAGATATTGATTAAAACTAACAGCTTGAAAATGAATTAAAATTTTCAAAGATAATTAAAACATAATATCACTTCAAAGCATGTGACATAATAACTATTTCCTTAAAAAAAATTATATTCCTTCTTGATTCTCTAAGTAGTCCTATGGTAAGGTCTCTTCCTTCGTTTATCTTTCTGAGTTTTATTTTTCCGAATTCTTTTTCTATTATCCTCTTTGATGAGCTGGTAAATGCTTTCCATGTAAGCAAACGCAATAATTCATTCTTAGCCGATTTTAATAGTTTTTTCTCATTTTCTGTCATGGCATATTTATGCATGGACATAAGAGATAACATAGACATGTCAACCTGACCCAACCTGAAAAATCCAACCAACCCTCTCGAATATAAACTTAATTTGATTTAATTAGAAATAGTCAACAACCCAAAAGCAACCAACGCGAATGTAAAATGATATAAATCTAAAATGATTTGAGTCCGAATTGACTTGAACGAGTAATTCGAAATGATTTAAACATAAAATTACATACCTGATAAATCCGAGTGTTAAATCTAATTAATTCAAAACCGATAACTCGAGTTTTAAATACGATTGATAGGAACCCGAAATGACATCTAAAATGACTCGAACCCAAAATGATCTGAAATTGAAGTAGCTCAAACTTAAGTGACTTTAAATCGAAATGATTTGAACTTGAAGATGACCCAAAATTTTAAAATCTCAAAGTGACTCAACCAGAATCAACCCAACTCAAAATCAACTTGACTTGCTTAATTTACATGTCTAAGATAGTAAATCTTTATCCACAGAATTCTTTTCTTCTTGTGGGTTCAATCGGGATAAATTTTGATAGATTATGACTAATTTTATCAATCCAAGAGAACAGTCGGTTATCAAGTTTATCCCACCATTTTATTGAGTATTCCTTTGTAACGATGGATTGGTTTTTGGATTGTGAAGATAAGAAATATTGTATTCCTAATTAAGTATGCAAAGGAATTGATAATGAGTTATAAATCTAAAAAATCTAATAGCTTTTGGATAATTGTTATTATATTTAAAATCTTTATTTTTTTTTGAAAGAATTTTGAATCAAATTGCTTTAATAGGATCACATTCATAAAGCCATTGTTGAAACCAATACGGAAAATAGTCCTTTTGAGCTTTGTTTTTTCTGAACCAAGAATGCTTGTATTCTGAATTTTGCTCAGATAAATCTTTATGAAAATCATTTTTATAACTAAACAATTGTATGTTTGAGTTAGTATTCTAGTATTCATGAGTGTTTTTATGAATTAAGGATTTCTTCCCCATTTTTCAAGGACTGGCACTCTCAAAATCTAATATTTAAAGTAACCAATTTCTAATTCCTTATATGAAATGATAAACAAATACCAGCTTCTGTTTTTGTGGGAGAATATCTCCATAAAATTCTTTATGTTTTCTTAGCTACACAATGTAATCCATATGATTTGTGAAATATTTTTGTATGACTTATGCATTCTCTATAGTCGTTTGCTTGTGAAACCGTTATCTCCACGCTTATGCCAAAGGGAAACAAGTCCCAGAGCTTAAAAGAAAAAAAAATTGAAGTGGATATATTTTGAGATGAAGATAAGGTTGAAGGTCCAATTAGGTGAATGTTCTGACCATGTTATCTTTTTCTATTGTTTAACAAATGTTTTGGGTAGCTAATGGAGGAGGCGATAGGAAGTAAGGCAAGCCAGTTTTCCTATTGGATTTGTGTTCTAAATTATGAGATAATATTTTTGATAATTCTATGATTGTTCTGGAATTCTTTCCATCTTGCCTTGCGAAAATTCTGTCGTGACAAAACCTGGTAAAGAGCTAGATTCACCTTTAATATATTATTCAATATCAAAAGATGACAGTAAGTTTGCCATCTAACAAGTATTTGCTTTGAGGATAAATTTAGTCAAAGCACTTGAAAGGTTCCTATACTTCACTACTTGATGCAAATTATTCTCAGGGCATAACCACTTTCATTAAAAAAACATGTTTCTAAACTAAACAATCTAACTACGAACAATATGTTTGGTTCACTTACAATTAAGTTACGTGAAAATAAAATAGAGCTGGAATGGAATGAAATAATTATAATAACAGTTTGGTTTAACATTATGAGATTCGAATCTTCTACATAAGAGATTCAAATCTCCTAAAACAATTTTGTATTTTGCCTGCCCAAAGCCAGAATCGACTATTCTACGAAATGGATATTCAGTGATCCAAACGGTTGCATCATTATAGTATGCCAAATTAACCCATAATAGGATAGTAATTATAGTTAACCAAACATGTTGCAAGTAACTCTACCTATAAACCGTGAGGCGAGGACCATGGCCCTTTGGGTAAATTCAGGAGAATGCCATGAAAACTTGTAATAACAAATGCTGATTAAGATTATGGAGCAAGTGAAAGAGCAATATTATAAACTGATAGAGTTTAATTTCAAAGCATAATGAGACGAGAAAATTGTACAATAATATAATTTTAGTAGAAAAAAAAATTCTGAGCTTAGTTAAACTTTATTGAGTTGATTCAGGTTTGGTAGCCACGATAGTGCAAATGAAAGACAAGTAACGGCCCACAAGGACAAGGGGAGGCAGATGCAAGCAGAGCAAAGCAAGACCCTTCAAAGCTCATCCTGCAAACCAAAAAAAAGTACTTGTTATTAGATCATCAGTCTCATTCTTTCATTCATTCATTCTGCAGCTTCTTAAAGATGTTATACTGCCTTTCAAAAGTATAAACAAGAAGCCAATAGCATTCCCATAGAAGATAAGCAAGTTGTCTGTCAGGAAAAAATAGGTAAAGAAGAGGTTGATACTTACGTGATAATCATCCATGTAATCACGCGGATGCTGCAAAGAAAAAAAAACATCTCAGATGTTGCACTTCTTCGTGGCAGTTTGATTCAAAAGTTTGATTCAATAAGATAAACATTCAAATGTCAAATTACAAAATCCAGTTGAATTTATATCTAATATTCTCTTTCATCTTTCTTGTGAGGAAATTTGAGATTTTGCAAATCGACTACCAAGCTTGAGAATTCAGAAATGAGAATTTGTTGCCTACTTTCCTTTAGTTTCAGGTATTTTTAACATTGGCGCTACATCTTTGAATTAAAAAGGTTATAGTATGAAAAATACAAACCCTTCTGTATCTGTCTCTATAGCGGTCCCTATATCGTCGATCATAACCCCTTTCTTTTCTTCTTCTCTCCCCTTCCTCTCTTGCTCTTTGAGCTTCCTGCAGATGTTGGACTCAAATGTATTTAGAAAAACTATTCAAGAAAACCAAGTTCATAATAGAATTGATGGATAAATATGGGAAGCAAAGGTCTGTAGATAACCTCTTCCTCTCGTGCTTTTCTCACTTTTTCTGCTTCTTCAAATGCTTCTTTTTCCAACTGAAAGCTCAAAACAAAAGAAAATTAAGCACCCCTATTGAGACATCATCTACTAGTAAAAGGAGGAAGAGCAGGGCACACCTCCCGGTTGGCAAACACTTCATCTACCACTTGTTTTGCATACTCCGGATCATCACAGATCAAAACATTGTCAAAAACTGAACCTGCCTTCACCTGCGTGATATATTCCAAGACGTCATCATAAATAAAGGGCTAGCCTAAACTAGCAAACTGATGCTTATGTTTGACAGAACTACCTGCCAAACTTCAATGCCCACATATTTGATTGGCTTAAGCACATAAAGATCAGGATCATCTTCAAACTCTGGAGAGAGACAATAATATCATTCAAATCTTTGTCGCGAATTTCATCAAAATATATAGATTCTTACCCAGACAGAAATAAGGAAATATAAAGATATATTACAGAGTACCTGGATTGTCAATATAAGGAACCTTCCATTTCCCTTTATAATTAGGGTTCTTGATTTTCTGTAGTGATGAAGAAAGACGATTGATGAGAAACTGCAGTAAAAAATTTAGGCTTCAAGTTTACTTTACTGGTTAGCTTTAAAGCGTACCTTGGGTTTCCATGGTCCTTTGTATTTAGGATTTGGAATCTTTGGTGCTTTCCAAACACCATTCTCTTCATCATCCCAATCTTCAGGCTAACCAGAGAAAATAACATGAGTCATAATATGATTTTGCTTTTCTTCTCCCCCATCCCTTCCCCTTCTAATTCTATGCCCCAAATAGCAGAATAAAGAATTGATTGTAACAATGGAAATAAGAGAGAAAGATTGATAACATAGAAGCACTATGATCATGGCAGTAGTATGAGCGAGGCAGCTGGTGGCAGCTAAGCATATAGGTGCTTGGCTGCCTTAATATTATTGCTTCATAAGTAACAAACTAACCTCTTTGGCTTTAGGATCAGGAATTTCTTTTGGAATTGAATCATATCCCTGCAACACCAACATGAGGCTAGTTAAATTATATATCAACTGGAAAATCAATAAGAAAAAAAGATGACATGAAAAGCTACCTCAGGTTTCGTGGCGTTAGGATCATCAATATATTCTCTATCATCCCAGTCAGCAGGCTGCAAAAGATGGAAATTTGAAAGTTTTAAATTTTGAAGTTTAAGAAAACCGACCGTATGGAGTAAGCCTGGAATCATAGTCAATATTGGAAAGAAGGTATCCTAAAGCAGGCCTAACTGAGATGGTTGAAGAAACTAATGTTCACCCTCACGGAGATGGGATGAATTCACTGTAAATATTGTAAATACAATTTCCATAGGAAAAAAAAAATAACAAAAGTGTATGTTAAGCAGTCTAAAGTAAATTATAGGTGACTATTAAGCTCAAATTGTAACCTTTTTAGCTTTGACATCTCTGATTTTCCTTGGAGGAAGAATATCCCAGTCTGTATACATGCTTCCGGAATCCCTTTCACGATTATCGATGAGGAGACTATAACTTGCATCTGGCCGCAGAATAAATGTGTAGAAATGAGTTAACTTGTCTGTTTCGCATTCCAATTCCTTCTTGATAGGGTAATTCTGGCCCTGGTAAGAAAGTATAACATGGAGCTTCTTTGTTTGTGTACCACATATATCTGGTCCAAACATTAAGCTACAGGCAAAAAAAAAGCGAGGTTAATCAAAAAAAAAAAAATTCTCATACAAGTAAAAGAATGGGAAAGAACAGAGAAAAATGTGGAAGTAGTCCCTAAAGAAGTTTACTCTATTGGCTGGTAAGAAAAACTTCGCCAAATTGTAGGTATGATACATTATAATTATATATAAATTAAGAAATTGAGAACCAAATGCAGAAAAATGCCTCTAAAAGATGTTTGGATGATAAATTTTGATACAAACCTATATGGGGTGTCCCCTCCAAATTTCTTTTGATTGACAAATCCAGAAAGAAGTTTTATGTAACCGCCACCACATTCAATGTCCTGCTCAAACCTTATAGAATACTGGATGACCAATGTCCTGTTCTTATTTGTAAACTCTGGTATCTTTGCAGATATTGCAAAATGTTTAGCATCACCGGTCGTCTGAATACCTACAGAATTATAGGCATTGTCAAAACATAAGCTACCTTACTTGCCTAAGCCATCAAGTTCAGACTATCAGGAGGAATATGAAGAGAAAACGGGGCGAAAGTTATATATATTTAAAGCCTGTCATGTCTTTCATTTCATCAGCTTTTGAAAACTTTTATCTTCAAGTTGATTGCAAGATCAACAATTTAACATGATAATTTCATAATATCAGTTCATTTATACCAGTGAAACCCAGAGTAAAATACTTTCAGACCACTACAGGTAAGAATACATAGCAAGGCATGTCATTCAATAAAAAGGTAAAACAGATAGATAAAATATTGAAGCCTTCTTTCAAACATGACAGTCAGGGCGAAGCAACGATAGGAACGACCAATTATGAGGTCAAGGCCCTAAATAACAAATCAATTCTGTAAAAAGCTATCAAAGCCACAAGAGGTTTATGCCGTGACAGATCTTTTAAACTCTTTGTAGCATAATTAGTTCATTTGAAGTGAAAATTATCGTCTCAAGTAATAATTATGTAACACGTTTTTTTATTTCCTTTTTCTGGTTGAGTTTCTATGTATGTAAAACAAACAGATCTAAAGAAAATAGTGATGTTTGGATAACATGGAATGAACCGAAATAGCTATACTGTTCATTTACTTCCCAATATTCTCTATTTTTGAAAGGAGACTATTTCGGAATATAACCAGCAAGAAAAGCTTAGACTATACCTTTATCATCAGGATCTCCAGACCACTTTCCAGATGTGTGCTTAAACGTGCCAGCTTTTCCTTCACTTCTTTTCCAGTCAGATTTTACCCAACGGCTTTGCCATCCGTCTGAACATAACATCAGATGATACCAATGTAGAGTAAAACAAGCGAAGAAAATGTTAGAGCCCAATTTCTAACATATAAAAGTATCGGATGAAAAAACATATGAGTTTCAGAGATTGCAAGCATGTTGCTGTTATTCATTTCACTCAGGAAAAACAACGAACATCAAGAACACTGATATTGTAATGACATAAGCCTTTTTACAAGACAAAAAGCAAATGTCCAAGACAAACGAATGATTAAAAAATAAATGGTCAGTACAAATTAACCAATTCGATTGCTCCATTTTTTTGATTTCTGAGACAAAGGCAATAATAGAAGGGGATAAAATGTTGGATATCTCATTAAAAATAACACCAGCCAAATAACAGTTGAAATCTATGTTACATGGACTCTTCATTTCTCTAAAGTATTCGTGTTCGAGACCTACATCGGACAGATATTCGAACATGAGATAGGGGTATGATCCTTCAAATATATGAAAAAATTTAAAAAAAAAAAATTTAAGCATACTTATGTCATATGCATACTTTATCTGATACTGACCCTTGAATCCAGGTAACATAGATTAAAACCATGAATTCAATATTAATATCCAAAGTATTATTCGTATTACTCTTTTTTGGAAAGACAAAACAAGTTAAACTTAGAAATGAAAAGGTATGCAAGTTCAAAGTTCAAGCTGTTATTAATCAAAGAACCAATAATCCATTGAAAAGCAATGACTGTGACTCATGCAGGGCAATCCTAGGAGGATCCTTTTTTTTTTTTTTTTTCTCTCTGTTTCTTTGTTTCAACATACCAAAAAACCAAAAGGGAAAAAAAAAAAAAACATAAAGTAAGAGTAACATGATTTGCATTTATTTTTCCGTCTTTTTATTTATTCGAACCACTTAGTCAATGAACCAACCACATATTAGAGATACCATTTCCTTCCCCATAAAAAAATGCTTTAACTAAAAATATCATTAGGACAAATGACTTTGATAAAATCTTGACATTACTTAAAAAAAAAAAAAAAGGAAAAAAAAGACCAAATTTCTACATGCTATTAGAAAGAGAAAAAATAAATAATTAATTAAAGTAAAAAAAAAAAATTCAGTTGACTTCAAATTCGTGGTCTTCCTTTTCAGTTTTCAGTGTTGTTCTGCAGGCGCCAAAAACACAAAAAGGAAGATATCAAGATAAAAGGTTCATATGATTATTCTGTTTTCTTCTTTATTTCCCTTTCCTAGCAAAGCAATCCACCAAACGAAGTTTTCAAGGAATTAATCACTGAGCCATTACAATTTACAATATTCAATGAAATTCTTTTTTTTTTTAAGGATTATTTATCTTTAATAGCAAAACAGAATAGAACCCCAGAAATTAAAAGTAGACCTTTAAAAAAAATGTTGACTTATATACTAGCCTAGTCAATATCTGAAAAAACTATAGATATTGCTGTCCTTCAATCACCCAAAAGAAACAGAGAAAGAAAAATGGAAAGGGTATCAATTCAGTCCCAACCACATTTTTACTTAAAAATTCTCTTTTCTTTCCTTCCACGCTTTTCCCAGAACCAAACAGAAAATACGGGAAAAAAAAAGCAAAAAAAAAAAAAAAACAATAAGAACAACTGCCAAGACAAGCAGTTAGCTAACAACCTGACAAAGATTTCAGTTGATGACGTGGCAAACCGAACTTTTTTTTCTCAATAATCAAACATTACCCTCCCAATCCCCCACCCCCCCTCAAAAAAAAAAAAAAAGGAGAGAAAGCTGCCAGTGAACTGAAAGCTGAATCATCCCCTTAACGTTTTCAAACAAAAATGAACTTGAAGGGTAAAAAAAGAAGTAGCAATGAAAAAGTAGTACCTTCAAATCGCTCTTCAAAAATAATCTCCGAAATAGAAAATCGAAACAAAAACAAAAGTACAAGCAGCTTAAGCATGGCAATTGATGTATGTCGCGCCATTAGTAGAGGAAGATATACCACCAACTGCCTGCCTGCCTGCCCGCATACTAACTGGGAAAGCTTAGACTAGTTATAGAATGTTTGATAACTCATTCACCTTCATATTTCAATTATTTACGGGAATGCCATGCACCATTAATTAAATTCTGTCTGACTTGGGAACAGGACATTTTCAAGTGGAAATATGAAGTGCTACTTTCCACTTAATTACGCTAAGACCCCACATTTTTGCAATATTTTGGCCCTTTTGGGTTATTGTGGCCACTGAGACGTGAGGACGACGTTGCAATGTCCAATTATATAATAAACATTTAGAATTTGGAAATGAATATATATATATATATATATATTTCATCGCTTTCAATTTCATATTTTGCATTTAATAATAACAACAATATTTTAAACTATGAAGAAAAAGAAATTGATTTCAGTGAAAATTTAAATTTCTTTATAATTAATGTTGATTAATACTTTTTAACTTAAAAGTACAAATATAAAAGGAGTAAGAGTTGTAAGGAACAACATAAAATTGTAGCAAATTTGGGTGCAACTCAAAAATAAAATAATTTTTCTTTTTTTCTCTCTTTGATGCTTCAAATGGAAAGTAGCATTCATATTATTATTATTATTATTATTATTATTATTATTATTATGAATGTAAACAAAAAAGCAAGAAAGAGAGGTGTATGTTCAAATTCAGTGATTGCAAGAGATGGGAAAAGGACCATTATGCACTTCAAAACGTTTTGGGGGTTTTCTCAGAAACTACACCTTGTGGAAAAGCAAACGTTAGATTTTGTTAACTTTCCAATTTACACATTGAATAATATTATTTATTTGTTTAAGTAATAAAAAAATATAAAAGGAGGACTGGCCATTGGCCAACCCCAGCCCCAGCCCCAACCCCAAAGAGGGGGTAGTAAGGGCCATTATTGAAGATTTTAGAAAGTTAAGAGGCCAGAGGACTTTGTTTGGGTCGTTGCTTTCTTTCCTTCCATGTTGTTGGATGTATAGACTCTGTTGACTGACTCTTTCAGAGTCAAAAGTCTCCTCTCCTCTCCACCCTTTTGGTCTTTGTCTCTCACTTCCCCTTTCATACGGAGTGTTGCAAGTCGTGATGGGGTGGGAAGAAATAATGGCCAATAACGTCACAACTACTCAACGTAAGGATTAATTATAAGATGATGATGATTACTAGTATTATTATTACCGGTTAGTCTCCCCCGGATTTGAACTCTTTTATATATAATTTTAATTATGATATCAAACAAAAATTATTTGTTTAAATATTTTTTAATATTTTAATACACTAATATATTAAAATAATTATTTTTTTAATATAAAAATTTCAAATTATTATCTTCAGAAAAAAATCTTACTAAATCAATTTCAAACAAAAACATAAAACTTTACTTTTTCTTTTAAATATGTGATAAATTCTTTAAAAAATAAAATTTAAAATGATTTTTTTACTAATCTTATTCAACTTTTTCAATTGTGGAAGCTCAAACTGATCAACTGTGTTTCAAATGGTCTTGCTTTTTCTATTTTCATATCAAAGGATAAAAAATAATTATTAAATCTTTTTCGTATAAATTTTTTATGTCCTTTCTAACAATTATATAATAAATAGTTTTAGTTTTTTAATTCATTTTATAATTATTTTAAAACTTATTTCTCTCTTAATTTCAAGTTTTTGATAAAAATATTATTCTCTCTTCTTACTCATAATTATTTCCAAGTTTTTTTTGCCATCTACCGTAAAAATTTAGACCAGTACTCATTCCTATAGTATTCATATTTTTTTTAATACTTAAATAACTCATATTATATAGATATTAATAAAATTATATATCTATATTATGTTTATATTATTTTTTGTATCATGTCATGTTTTTGTAATATTTTAATTATTTTCTGTGTTGTGTTTGTGTCGTATAATAATATACTGTCTAAAGTTGCAAGATCTAAAAAATTTTTCTAGGTCCTTAGTGGTAATTATTTATTATATTGATTATAAGTTATAAACATTTTTAGTTATCAACACAATAAAAATTTAAGTGGACTATTTTGTTATTCTTGTATTTTTATGCATTGTTTAAAGTATTATATATTTACATAAATATTAATACATTAATAATTCGTAATATGTAAATATTGATAGATCTTGTCTGCGTTTCATGTTCATATTATTTTTTTTAATTAATTATTTTTTTCATGTTATGTTTTGGTCATATAATAATATAATATTCAAATTTATCTTATTTAAAAAAATATTAGTTTCTAAATAGTAATTATTTATTAAAATAATTATAAATTATATATGGTTTTAGTTTTTTTGATAGTATAAATAGTTTTAATTCACAGCTCATTTTGTAATTTTTCTAAAACTTTGAAAACAATTTAACACTCAATATAGGAATCACTATGAAATTATTTTTATATATGATTCACCCGCTTCACTTGGCATTTGGAGTTTTTTTTTTTTTTTTTAATTTCAATTATATTAAAAAGTAATTATCTATTTAAATATTTTTTAAAATTTTAATATATATTTATGTGAAAATAATTATATTTTTATTATAAAAATTAAATATTTCAAGTAACATATCTCCCTCAAATAAAAATTATTACTAAATCAATTTTAAATAAAAAATATAAAATTATAAAATAACTTTTTTAAAATTAATTGACAAATTCATAAAAAAAATAATATTTAAGTCGATTTTTTATCAATCATAGTTCTCTTTCTTTGATTGTGAGAGTTCAAACTAACCACCTACACTTGTTAGTATTTCATTTTTAATCATAAAAGATAAAATAATTGCAAAATCTTTTTCCACATAATTTTTTGTGCTTCCTTATATATAATTATTTACTGAAATAATTATTTATAATAAATATTTTAATGAATTTATTCATTTTTTTGTACTTCTTTCGAAAAAATTTTCTTTCGTTACATGTTTGCAAGAAAAAATTTCTTATTAATAATTATTTATGATAATTATAATAGATATTTTTTTGTTTATTAATTAATTTTATAATTCTTGCAAAAAATTTTCCCCAATACTATCTGAATTAGCATTCGATTCAAAAAATAATATCCACCTAAATCCAAATCCGTTAAATATCAAAATTTATTAAATCATTTTTAATTAAATAAAAGTATAAAACTAAATAATAACTAATTATATAAATGGATATAGAGTAGTGTAAGATATACGAATCCATTAAGTGCATAAACAAAGCAGATTTAAATAATAAATTTCAATATTCGACAACTAAAGTTAAAGCAGGTTAAGATAATGATATCCAATAGTACATATTAAAATTTGCTTTTGATTTATTACGAGTAATAATACAATATTCAAATTCGTAAAAACAAATGGGATGGTGTCGGATATCAAACCTTCAACTAGCCATTGTCATTTCCAATCAAAACATTAAAAGAATTGTTTGTTTCCTTCTTAGTAATTATTTATTATACTCACTCAAAATTCAAATAGTTTTAAGCGAGTATACCATTTCGTAAATTGACTAAACAACTTGAAAAAGGGGGTGGGGGGGAGCGCTGTCGGCATGTGATCCCTTATGGGATCATTTTAATATTGATGTATTGATTATTACCTGTTTTTTCAATTTTATGGGACTGTAGACTTGCAGTTGAATAATATAACTTTTTAGTTAATAAGTAAAATAAAATATAAAAACTATTGAATTAAATATTTTAATTTAATTTATAACATAAAATATAAAAAATATTGAGATAAAAATTCTACTTACGTTTCTTGAATAATAAGTTAACGTTTTATACATCAATAAATTATAAAGTTGTTAAATGATCATCAATCAATAATAGCACACACCGCAAATTTTTTTTTTTCTAAATTTAATCATTTGTTAGAGTTTAACTTAGTTTAAAACAATTAAAATTATATGATAAAATAATTATAAGGAAAAATTATATTTATCATTATCTGAAATTATAATCTTATATTTTTAGTTTTTTAATTGTTAATTTTAATCAATTAAAATAATTAAAAACATTTATTTGATCTAAAAGTTTTTAAATATGCATATAGAGTGTCAACTTTGTCGATAATTACTCTCATTTTACTTGATTATATCTAATGACAGGTCGATCAGAATTATTCCTCATGTGTTTGTGACTTCTGTATTGAGATAAAAACAAAATTTAATGCTCCCTGGGCGCATTTTATGAAGTGATAAACTGATAATGCACTAGAATACTTTTCTGAACCTTTTAATTCCTTTATATCACAAACTGGGATACTTCACCTATCTTCTCATGTTGACACACCACCTCGTGTTGTAGGAAGACAAATAAGCATTTATTAGAGGTTCCACGAGCCATATTTTTTTCAAATTAAAGTCCCCAAGAAATTTTGGAGTGATGCTATTTCAACCGCTAGTTTTTTAATTAATCGTATGCCCTCATATGTTCTATCTGACGATATTCTTTATTTTATTTTGTTTCCTTCTCACTCGTTATTCCTAGTTGTGCTCGTTTTGTTTGTGATGTTCGCCCTCCGGTCTTTAAATTAGACCTTAAGTCTCTCAAATGTGTTTTCTTAGATATACTCGTCTTTAAAAAGGTTATAGATGTTACTCTCCTACTTTTGGTTGTTATTTGGTTTCTGTTGATGCTAGAGATTTTTAGAATATCGCATTCTTTCCTGAGTCTCCCATCTATAATTGCAAGGGGGAGCAGGGTGATATTCTCGTACATACTGTGACACAACTGTTGAACCCTCTGTGCCTAGTAAACCATCAATTACTCAAGTGTAGTCATGTCGTTCTTAAGTTATTGACTTACATCCTCCACGAACTTCTCCGTCTACAAATCCCAATGTTGATCTTCTTATTGCTTTACGAAAAAGGTAAAAGACAATGTTCAAACCTATTTCTTCATTTGCATTTTATGAACATTTGTCTTCTCCTTTGCATTGTTTCATTGGTTCTCCAAATTTTGTTTCTATTCTTAAAACCACCAATGAGGCTTTGGTTCATCCTGGATAACAGGTTACTATTAAAGAAGGGATGAAGGAACGGTACTTGAGAACTAGCACACTTACGACATGGTAAGAGGGCTAATTGGGTGTTTGCTATTAAAGTTAATCTCCGTGGTTTGTGACTCATCTCAAAGTTCGTCTTGTAGCTAAAAGATTTGCTCAAACATATGGTGTTGATTATTTTTAAAGGTGACAAAATGAATCCAAACCCAAAAATTCGTTCAAAAAAATTCGAGTCCGAACTCGACTTGGTTAAAAAGTCAATGACCTAAACTCAAAATAGCTCTAACATGAAATGACCTGAACTTAAAAGAACCTGAACTCGAAATAACCTGAACCCGAAATGACCCGAACCCAAAAAAATCTGAACCCGAGCCTGACCTAAACCTGAACTTGAATTTAATACTAAAAATAAATATGAAGAAATTATAATTAAATAATTTTTTATAAATAAAAAACTTTAATAATTAATTTTATTTTAATATTCTTTTAATAATTTAATTAAATATTAAAAAAGTAATTTATATTTTAAATATGATTAAACTTGCTCATGGGTTGGGTTGGGCTGTAGTCCAAATTTTTTTAAAATCCGAATCTCAGGCCCTTATTTAACGTGCCCTGACTTATCTATTTAAGTCAGAATTACTGTTTATTACATTAAAGAATAGTTTTTATTAACATTATATATATTATAATTAAATTTAAATAAAATATATTAAATTAAAATTACTGTTTCGAGTCGGGTCAAGCTAGTCTAATATAAAAATATGAGAAGCTGGGTCAAACCTAATTGGACCGAGTGGGTAGCCCAACCCTTGAATAGGTCTATATATAATAAAATATTAATTTATCTAAAAGTAAATTATATCATGAGCTTTTGAAAAACATTATTAATAAAGTATATCATCCATTTATCATATTTTTTTTTTAATTTTATTAGTTAAACTCATTAAACATTGAGAGTTTATGTATGTTAGTAGTAAAATTTTAAATTCATCTTTGATTATTATTATTATTATTATTTTAAGTAACAGTAATTAGAATCTTATAATAATATAACCAAGTAATAAGATAATTTAAAAAATATAAAAGTCATAATAGATAATACTATATAAAAATGAATTAAATATTAAATATTAAATATTAAATATTAAT
>JBBYHM010000013.1:7551831-7596962 GCA_038381775.1 Adansonia rubrostipa
TCACTCATGGAAGCCTTCAATGCAACTCCAACTTTTCTTGGTTGCTCTTTTCCATGATTTATCTTTATTTTATATGTGAGGATTGATCTGATGAGCTCATCTAAGGCAAGGAGATTAAGGCCTTTTGACTTTTTAATTGCAGTCACTTTAGCTTCCCATGACTTAGGAAGGCTATTCAACATTTTCTTGACCATTTCCTTGTTTGGATACACCTTTTCGAGACCCTTCAAGCCATTTACAATGTTCATGAATCTATCGGACATCGCCTTGATGCTCTCATCCGGTTTCATTTTGAACATCTCATAATTAAGAGTAAGCATGCTTATCTTGGACTCCTTGACTTGATTGGTCCCTTTATGTGTGATAGCCAACTTATCCCATATCACTTTGGCATTATCACATAAAGACACCCTATTGTACTCATTAGGGCCTAAAGCACAAAAAAGTGTGTGCATGGCCTTGGCATTAAGTTAAGCCATTTTAGTGTTTTTCTTATCCCATTCCCACTCTTCCTTAGGAACTTCAAGATCACCTACCATCTTCGTTGGGATGAGTGGGCCTTTCATGATTATCTTCCAAACTTGATAATCATTTACTTGGACAAACAGCCTTATCCTTATCTTTCAATATGCGTAATCTTCACCGTTGAAGAAAGAAGGCCTCACGATTGAATGTTATTCTTGGCCCATACCGAAAATATCACCACTAGCCATTTACGTGGTCTTTTGCGAATCTTTTCTTTAAGATGTTAAGCCTATAGGAATGAGACACAAGCTCTGATACCAATTATTAGGCCTTTTAGTGATAAATGAAATTAAGAGGGAGGTGAATTGATTTCTCAAAATTTTGATAAATTAAAACTATGATAAATAAAACTAAAACTGAAAAATCTAAACAATATACTTTGGAGTTTAGATTTGTGAATAAACAACTAAAGATAAGGGAAAGAGAAGCAAACTCAATGATTTAGAGAGGCTTGGCCTCAATTGTCTACGTCCTCTACCTTGGCTTCACTTGCCTCAGATTTTCACAATTCATTAACTTGAATTGTTTACCTTTCAAGGATAAAGTATAACCTTTACACTTTCTATCTTTCAAGGCTAAGATAGAAACCCCTACCCTCTATCTTTTGTGGCTAAGATAGAACCCTCTCTCACTACTTTTGAAGGCTAAGTAGAAACCTTTTCTACTTTTCAATGGCTAAGCAGTAACTCCTCTTTTTACAAGGATTTGAGTGTAAACAAATAAAACCTCTAAAGGTTAGGTGTTTACAAGAATTTTGGCTTAAAGGAAATATGTATCTAAAGATACAAAATGAAGAATACAAAAATAGGAAGAATTAATCTATACAAAGATGAACTACTAAGTGAAAATGATGGAAAAGATGAAAGATTTGACTTTAAGCATAATTCTCTTGGTTTTTTCTTCCTGTTGGAGGTGTTGGAGAGGCTTATTTATAGCCTTGATCATGATTATAGCCATTGGGGATATTTAGTGAAGGAATATAGCCATTGGAGCCTTCAAAATGTCATTTACTGTTGTTCCCCATGCCTCTGTATTAATACAATTAAGTGGGTATCAATACATTGTGTTTAACGGTCCAAAATATGACTGTTAAACAGTCTTGTATCGATACAAAAAGATCTGTCTTGATACATGAACAGTCTTTTATTGATACAGAATGCTCTGTCTCGATACATGAACAGTGATTTCTGCATTTAAAGGTTATTTAGCTACTGCCAAGTATTGTATCGATATATACACATAGCATATTGATACATGTACATGAAAATCAATTTTAAAATATTTTTCATGACTTGAAAACATGTAAAACTTATCTTAAAAATGTTTTCTATAAAAAATATGTTTTAAGAACACATTTTTGAGTGCTTGAAGGAGTTAAAACACTTTCTAGTATTTTCAAAGTATTTACAAAATATTTCATGAAAAAATACTAATGTTGAAACTATTTAAACACAAGCTAATTAAGCTTAAGTTTTAGTTCTATCAAAACTAAGATTAATTCAAAGCTAACATAGCTAACAAAAACAAGAGAGTTAATGTCTCATGAATCTTCATCTTATTATGCTTCATGTAAATCTTTAGAGTATTACCCATTTAACTTACAACGTTGATTTCTTAGTTTTTATAAATTGGTTTTGAATGTGTCATTTCTTGCATATGATATAAATTGGATTCTAATATACGTTGATGTTATTAGGGTTTATGGTTGGCTGGTAACAGCACATGTAATGTATATTTGAGTTTGGTGTTATCGTTTGTGTTTACAAATCAGGGAAAAGTATAGGCTTATAACATCAAGTTACCCTGTGGAATGGGATTTATGAAGGGGATACTATTTATTATGCTTGCAATTAGAAAGCACCAAATAGACTTCTTAAATAGCCACAAATCTAGGAAGAAATTTTATGGATGTCCAAAATACCTAGTAAAATGATAATTTTATGTATATATTGTTATCTAGATACTAATTATTACATTTATTTGATTTATAGGACAATGCTTATGGATTTCATGTATGGCATGACCTAAGATTTTGTGATAAGATAGAGAGATAATTCTGGAGCTGAGAAGGAGGGAGAAGTTGTTGTACGATGAAGTTAAAAATTGAAAAATAAGATGCCATATTTGAAGAATAATGTATTAGATTGTGTTGAAGTAGACATCTTTGAAGAAATTGCAAACTAAAAAAAATGAAGTTTTTGTTTTAAAGTTAAAATTGAAAAAAATGAATGACTCCAAAAGAGGTAGAGATTATGGCATCAGTTGGAAATGGGTTATGGTCATCTCAAGTTTAGTTGTAATCATGTTGTATTTGTTTAGTCTAAATGGCTCAAAAAATAGTAGGCTCTATACCTTAGCTTAGCTTGAAATGAATGACTATATGTATTGTAATTTCTATAAAAAAAATTGATGTTTAACAAACTAAATAGAAAAACAACATTTGCACAATTTCTGTCATCAAACACTATCTCATCAACATAATCCAATTAGAAAATACAGAACCTATCTTTCCCTTTATAATTTAAATAGAAAATGAAACATGAGATATAATAAAAAAGTTTCCCTTGTTAATAGAATCCAAAACATGTGATGCAAACAACATAAGTTTTCCTAGCTTTACCATAGTAATAGAAATAACAGTTTACCTAGATGCTTTAACATAATCCAAATAAAAATAATAGTTTTAATAAACTAAAAAGTTTAAAAAAAACAATAATACTTTTCAATTTTCAATTTTCTCTGATTTGATTTGCAATTTTAAAAGCACCTTGACTTTCTTGAGTATCAACCATATCATCAATTTTCATTTTAGCTTTGGAGCAACTTCCATAATTATCGACTAAAAATTATCTTTTCCTACTTTTGGTTGAATTGGAAGTTATCTTTGACAATGGACTTGTTCTTTTTCCATTGAAGCATTACAATCTCCCATTGCTATCTGCAAAACATCTGTTAGTATTGTTAGTTGCTCTTCTACTAGCAAAGGCATTCAATTCTGCAGAGGCAGAGATTGAGGTTAAGGCTGAGGCTAATCTTTTTGCTAAAGTAGTTGCAAAGGCTAACCCCAAAACACACGTAGATATAGATGCAGATGCAATAGAAGCATCAGCTGCTAAAGTAGTTGCAAAGGCTAGCCCCAAAACACACGTAGATATAGATGCAGATGCAATAGAAGCATTAACTAAGACATTTCCCTTTTTTTGTTTCTTTTTTAGGTGTGCATTAATAACCTTAATTAGGTTTTGACTTGAGGTTCCTACCATCTGCATTTAATATTATTGCTGGCATAAACATGAAATCATATATTAATGTTTAAGGTTTTGAAAGCACTGAAAATATATAATAAAGTCAAATGAATAAGACAAAACCAAAAATTACCTTAGTGCCCTTAATGGGACACCTTTTGTTTTGATCTTCTCTATGACATAACTGGTAAGTCATAATCATGCCTTTCTTTGTTCGATGGTATTGGTTTTTCTTTATTTTTTTAGGCTTATCAGGGTCTTTCCTTTTATTTGTTTTATGCTTTCTAAGTATTACTGTAAACTCTAATGGCATAATTGGGTCTTCACCAACTAATATAGGCTAATCCTTCATACCAGGCATCGGTTACAATGCATTCCCATAAGATATCAGATACATATGCTTATGGTACCAACTAGAGACAAAGTCCTCAACATTTCCCCTTAGATCTCTGATTGCACATATTGCATGAACACATGGGATACCAAACAAGTTATACATTCTATAACTACAAGTTCTGTTAGCCAAATTAACTATAAACCTATCTTTACCTAAATCTATTTCATCATTTATCTCTATTAAACCTATATGTAAAACGTGCAGCAATGGATGCATTTTTCTCAATAATTTTTCACATATTATATCTAAGAGTGCCTCTTCAATTTGAACATTTTGTTCTTTTGCTTACAATTCTTAAAATCATATTTTTCCTAAAGTTTTTAACTAAAATAGTCATAAGTTTCCTTCTTGACTCCAATAAAATACCATTGAATGCTCACACAAGTTATTGTTGTCGCAACATGGTTAGGACTAGAATCCTGACTTGTTGACTTAAAAGATGGATGAATCCCTTGTTTCTATATATTTATTTTTCCATGTTTAGGGACCAAGTTGTTAAAGTGAATTGCTCACTCAAATCAATCTTAAATAGTCATTGCGAAATACCATTTGATTTGGAGTTGCCACCAATTTGTTTTTGGCTAGATAAGGTTGGTCAATTATCAGAGTTCATATTTTGAGGGCTACGAGACCCTCAAAAACAAACTCCGAGGTCTATGCGTACTAGAAATAATGTGAAAAGGTTTGATAGTCGATTACAATCATGAATAAGGGTTTATCCCTCTCATGACACTTGAAAATTGATAACTATTGATTATGTGTTAATTTAAATATTGATCATTATTCAGTTTGGTATTCGGTGTTTAATTAGAAATCTCGTATTCCAAATAAAATTCCCTAAACTAAATTTATTGTTCTATTTGAGAAATTTGATTTTTAAATAATTTTCAAAATAAAAATTTCATTTGTACCCTGCCAATGAAGCAGGAGAAACACAAAGTCTTGTTTTTGGAAATTCAAAAAAATCCCAATTTCACTCATTTTGAGAAGGATATCTCATTATTAAAGTAATCCATAAAACCTCTCCCATAAGTTGGAAGACATTTCGAATACTACTTTAACTCAAATATATTGTCTCGATTTTTGAAAAACCTCGATTTTATTAAAAAATGACAAAACTTGTCTGAAGACTCGACTTGGTCGAAGAGATTAAAATGTCCCCTAAAGTACACCTTCATCATGGAGGCATCTAGTGACGTTAAAGGACTTGGTTCCAACGTAAATTACTAAAATGTTCCTGAGGTATACCTTCGACATATGAAAGTATCCTGAGACCCTAAAGGATTCGAAGATACCATGAAGTGATCAACCTATCTCTGAAGTGCACCTTCAACATGAAAGTATCATGGTGAACCTAAAAGACTCGATTTTATGATATATTACTCAAATACCCTTAAAGTATACCTTTGATGCGAAAGTATCTCGATATCCCAAAAGACTCAAAAATAACATGAAATGACAATTAAACCCTAAGTGGGTAACATATGAGACAAAAGTGCCCAAATAACATAAATTGTTAATAGGCCCCTAAGGTTTTCAAAATTACACCTTGACCCTAAAAAGGTTCAAAGTACTAAAAATGTTACTAAAATATTCTAAATGCCCTAAATAGGTAATTTAATGTGAGAAATGACTTAAATAGTCCTAGAATGCAAGACTTTGCTAAAGGTCAATAAAACTTTCTAAAAAGATTGTAATTTAGCCTGTAGCTGATTTAAAATGCACCAATAACCATTAAATAAAATCAACAATGCGTGGAAAACAATCCTAATGTATCCTATATCATTCGGCCAACATATTTAGGCTTAGAACAATTTTTTTCAACTTTGTGTCGCAACATGGCCTGGACACGAATCCTAACCAAGCCCGACTTAAATGGCCTTCACTCCTATATTTGTTAAACTTATCACTATTCAATATTCTCTTATTTCTATAGGCCATATCATTATCGACATTTTCTTATTTCGGGGACCAGGTGGTCTTGATGAACCGCTCACTCGACTTAACCTTAAATAGTCATTACGAAATAACTATTTATTCGGAGTCATCACCAATCTATTTGGGTTAGGTGAGATTTGTCACCTACTAGAGTTTGTGTTTTGAGGGTTACAAAACCCTAGAATACAAACTCTAAGGCCCGCGATCATATCAGAGATCATATAAAAGGGTCTGGGAGTCGGTTACAATCACAAGTAAGGGTTGATCCTCTTGTGATGCCCAAAAATCGATACCTTATTAATTACGTGTTAACTTTAATGTTAATTTTTATTCGGTTTAAACATATAGTATTTAATTATAAAATTCCCAAACTAATGATTTATAAAACAAATTTATTATTATTCCGTGTTAGGAAGATCGAGTTTTCAAAATTTTGAAAGTCAAATTCTCTTGCATACTCCATCGGAGGACCAATGGAACATGAAAGCATTTTATTATTTTCCTTTGTATCCCAACGAAAAACCAGAGGAACACAGAAGGTTTTAAAATTTAAAATATCTTTTGCACCCCGATGGAGGGCCAGATGAATGTGAAAGGTTTATTATTTTTTCAAAATTTATAAAATCTTGATTTTCATTTTGAAAAGGATATATCGATATTAAAATAATTCGTGAAACCCCTCTCATATTTTGGAAGAAATTCTACATATTATTTTAACTTGGAGATATTGCCTTAATTTTCTAAAAAGAAAATTTCATATTTATTGAAAATTATTTATAGAATATACCAGGACTCGATAACAGTGTAAAATGATAAACCTATTCTTAACGTATTTCTTAGGCATTAAAATATCCTTGTAATCACATATGACTCGGTTCTAGCGAAATTGCCAAAATGCCCTCAGGGTATACCTTCGACGTGAAAGTATCCTGGTAGCCCTAAAGGACACTAAAATGACCTTAAAAGGTTAAACGAATCATAAATGTTCATCTTTGGCATAAAAGCATCCTGCTGAGAAAAATAATAAAAATGCCTTCAGGTATACCTTCGACATGAAAGTATCCCAGTAACTCTAAAAGACGCGAAAATGACCTTAAAAGGCTAAATGAATCTAAATGTTCACCTTTAGCATAAAAGCATCTTGGTGAGAAAAATTATGAAAATGCCACTAGATATACCTTCGACATGAAAGTATCCCGGTACCTCTAATGGATACTAAAATGACCTTAAAAGGCTAAATGAATCCTAAACATTCACCTTTGGCATAAAAGCATCCTTGTGAGAAAAATTATGAAAATGCCCTTAGGGTATACCTTTGACATTAAAGTATTTCGGTACCCCTAATGGACACTAAAATGACCTTGAAGGCTGAATGAATCCTAAACATTCACTTTTGGCATAAAAGCATCCCAATGAGAAAAATTACAAAAATGCCACTGGGGTATACCTTTGACATGAAAGTATCCTGGTACCCCTAATGGACATTGAAATGACCTTAGACAGCTGAATGAATCCTAAACATTCACCTTTGGCATAAAAGCATCTTGGTAAAAAATTACAAAAATGCCCTTGGGATATACCTTCGACATGAAAGCATCCTGGTACCCCTAATGGACACTGAAATGACCTTAGACAGCTGAATGAATTCTAAGTATTCACCTTTGGCATAAAATCATCTCAGTGAGAATAATTATGAAAATACCTCTGGGGTATACCTTCGACATGAAAGTTTTTGGTACCCCTAATGGACACTGAAATGACCTTAGACGGCTGAATGAATCCTAAACATTCACCTTTGGCATAAAAGCATCTCGATGAAAATAATTACGAAAATGCCTTTAAAGTATACCTTCGACATGAAAGTATTCCAGTACCCTTAATGGACACTGAAATGACCTTAGACGGCTGAATGAATCCTAAACATCCACCTTTGGCATAAAAACATCCCGTGAGCAAAATTACCAAAATGCCCTTGGGGTATACCTTTGACATGAAAGTATTCCTGTAACCTTAAGAGACCTCAAAATGACCTTAGAAGGCTAAAACAATCCTAAAATATTCACCTTTGGCATAAAAGCATCTTGATAAGCAAAATTACCAAAATGCCCCTACGGTATACCCTCAACATGAAAGTATCCCGATAACCCTGATGGACATTAAAATGACCTAAAATCATAAAAAGTAGATGATTTTAGTCTAAATGGAAAAGTTAAAATTTTAAATTTGACTTAAAATGCAAAATTTGTAATCAAGCTCTTACATTTTTACAAATTACATTTTGTATCCTTCGGAGGATCGAACAAATACGAAAAGTTTTAAAAATTTTTATATCATTACGAAAGGCCATAGAAATAATAGAAATCGTTAAAATTTGTGAAATGTCTACTTTACCCCCTAAATATGAAAATTTGCTATTTAGTCCCTAAACTTTTGAAAATTTTCATTTTAATCCCTACAGGTTAAAATTCCCTAAAAATCATAAAATCACATGAAAATATACATGGAAAATACAGCAAATATATCAACAAGAATTTGACCAAACACATTGGCCTTAAAATAAATTTTTTTCTATATTTTGCAAAATAACCCTAAAGTTTATAAAATTACATTTTGACCCCTATATGATAAAATATCACAAAACATCACAACAAATCATCAAATCATCCAAGAATTAACCAAAAATCATGAAAAAAAATCTACATGAAGGTTCGACCAAGCATTTTTGGCCATAAAACATGATTTTTGCATATATTGCAATTTAGCCTTTAAATTTTTTAAAATTACAAAATAGCCCCTAAAATGTTAAAATCACCTAAAACATGTTCCAAAACACACAAAATCAGTTTTCTAATAGCCTATGAAGCTCTCAACAAAGCCAAAAATGGCAGACAAAAAAATTTTATGTATTTTATGATTTAATCCCTAAAATTTTTAATATTTACAAAATAGCTAAAAATCATAAAATCAACACAAAAGTAAGCATAAAATCATCACCAAAAATTCCTATTAAATTCAGAGAAGTAAGAAAACAAGCTATCATTAAATATTTTCTCAACATAAAATCATAAAAACAACCATGAATAAATATTGTTAGCTTTAAAGGAAAGATTGAACCATAAAGGGGTGAATTAGTTCTATAAAAACTTGATAAATTTGAAGTAAATTGAAAATTAAATATAAGATAAGGATAAAAAAAACAAACAATCAATGTGTAGAGGTTTGGTCCTTTAACTCGTTACCTATGTCCTCTCTTCTTGGTATTTTTTTACCAAGGTGATTTCCACAATTCACTAAACAAATTGTTACTTTTAAGGCAAAGGTATAACCTTACACCACTATCTTTTAAGGCTTAGATAAAACCTTTCAATTCCTTTGAGAATTTTAACCCAAATTCTCAAATATTTTCACTCACTTTCACATAACCCCTTTTGTGATATGAATGAAGTATTTTGCAAATAGATTGAACCTCCAGTAGGTTGATGTTTGTTGGAATTTAAGTATAAGATGAATGAGATATAAATAGGCTTGAAGAGTATAAATTTGATACAAGTAGAAATAAAGAATTTGGTGATTTTGATTTTTTTGTTGTTCAATGATTCAATGATTTTTGTATCTCTAATTCTTTAGCTGTTGGGAACCTCCATTTATAGCTGAAAATTGATTCATAGACATTGGGCATTTAATATGGTGGTTTGAGAGCTGTTGTAGCCTTCATAAATGCTTGTTTTCGTTTAGAGTTCTAGTATTGATACAATACCAATAGTATTGATACAGAAATAAAAAAAGTGATCGTTACAGCTTGTTGTATCGATACAGGGATCTAAGTATCGATACAAACATTATTATATCGATAGATTTGAGGGTTTCAACCAAACCTTGGCTACTGCCAAGCCTTGTATCGATACACATGGGGTGAGTATCAATACCAAGCAGGCTGTATTGATACATACATACTTGTATCAATACATTTGAGGGTTTTAGCCAAACCTTGGCTACTGCCAAGCCTTGTATCAATACACATGGGGTGAGTATCGATACCAAGTAGGCTGTATTGATACATACACACATGTATCGATACATTTGAGGGTTTTTAAGCATAGTATCGATACATTTGTTCTTTGTATCGATACCAACCTTCAAAAACGTTTATAAAATGTTTTTGTTGACTCAAACAAATCTAAAAAATTATTCTAAGTATAAATATACATTTTGGAGCATATATGTTTTTTGACAAATTACAAACTTAGTACTTTTCAAAATGCTTTTCAATTTAAACACAGATACCAAGTTGAGTATTAATTTAGCTTAAGTTGTTTATTATATCAAAACTGAACTCGAGGTTAACAAATATCATCAACTCAAATACAAAAATAAAATCATAAAAAAAATAAATATGTGAATATGTAAATCAATATAATAACACGAAAATATTAAGAATAATAATATAAACATAAACAAATATATGCAATACAACTAATATTTCATTAAAAAATCAAGCTTTAACTAAAAAAATTAAATATAACAACAAATATATATAAATTGTTCATTTTCAACATGTTAGCCTTGCAACATGGATGAAAATCCATGAGCTTAACATGATTTTGACTCACAACAAAGAAGAAAAATGATGGGAATAAGCAAAAATTACAAGATTTTTGCATGAAATTACCTTGAAAGGCTTGAAAACTTAAAACCCATGAGAAATTTTAAGAAAAATATTTAAATTTGGCCATGGAAATCCTTAGCAATTTATAAAACTTCTCCCATGGTTTTTCAAGATGGGAGGGATGGCAAGAAGTCTTCTCTTTTTCTTCTTAGCTGGTTGGCCTTTTTATCTTTTTTTTTTTTTTTTATGTTAAGTTAACTTGTTAGGTTAGAAAATAATAAATATTATGTCGTAAGCCCATACTCTTGTTATCTTAGAGTGATGTCATGCACAACATCATTGATTTCTAGAGATATTTTGAGTGATATTTATATATAATATATAAATTATACCATAAAAATTAATGAAGAAGATTAAATTATAAAAATTAGAAACTATGTTTTTTAAATAAAATTTCAAAATTATCAATTTAATTCAATCTAATACTAAAGACAATTTTTTCATGTATAAAAAAAAAAGAAAGAAAAAAATTTTAAATCAGCAAACTCGTAAAATTTTACGAGAAAAACCCTTACCGGGGAAAATTGTTTTATGTAGAAAAATACAAAACTCATAAAATAAATTGATTTTTTATAAAAAATAATATTTAAAGATTTTTAAAAATTATGAACTTCAAAAAATCCTACTGAAGAAATTTACGAAGTAGAAACTCTATATTTTGGTAACAAGAAAAATTCTAGAACTCAAAAAATAAATTGAAATTTTCAAAACTAATTTAATATAAATTGAAGAATAATATTTTAAGAATTTTAAAAATTATAAACCAAGAAAAATTCTTCTAAAAAATTTACTGAGTAAAAAAACTTCATACTTTAAAAACAAAAGAATTTCAAAAGAAAAATGCAAAACTGATAAAAATAAAAGGAATTTTCCTACACTGATTTAATATGAATTAAATAACAATATTTAAAGAATTTTAAAAATTATAAACTAAGAAAAATCTTCTCGAAAAAAAATACTAATTAGAAAACTCTGTATTTTGGAAACTGGAAGAAAAATGAGGATCATGAAGCTAGCTTCTAAAGATGGAGAAGATGAAATTGAAATGGTGAAATAGAAATAATTTCAGAAAGAAATATATCTTTTTTTTTTCAAATAAAAACTCTTAATCTAAAAAACTTGAAACTTAAAAATAAAAATTTTCAAGGAAGTTTTGTTGTAAATTTTTTCTCCAATAGCTAAGAGAGCTAAAGAAAATATCTTTCCCTTATTTATAAGGGAAAGAATTTGACCAAGGGGGTCCCCTTGGCCGAATTTCATTTCATTTCTTTTTTTTAATTTTTAATTTTTTTTATTGATCTTTTGTTTATTTGGTGAGATTTAATCAATTCATGTCATATCCCTCATGCTGGGTGTTATAGATCTAACCAACCTTATCCCCCCTTGATTGACAAATTTGAATTTTATTTAGTTCAATTTTTATTTTGGATGAAAAAAAAAATCTATGCATAAAAGAAAAAATTTGATCTAATGGTGCCAAATTAATTTGACTAATCAAAAATCAATCCAATGTCTAGGAATGTGTTGACAAATTCAACCTTAATTTTGATTGGTTCGAAAAAATTGATAGCTCAAAAAATGGGATAAAAATGGCACATGTATATATATTTTATTAGTTCAAAATACATATAACTTGATCCAATAGCCATCAACATTTTTGACTCATCAAAAAGGCTGAATATGCCACATGTGTTCTTCGATAAAGAATTACTACATGATACCTAATTAGAAGAATTCTCATTCCAAAATTAGAGTTTTAAAATTCTACATTTAAGTTTCAAAATTCACATAATTAAAGTGAGTGACAATCAAATTAAAATATTTTTATGGCAATTCTAAAAGAACTAATGGAAATTTTCATGAAAAAAAAAAAGAAAACTCCAATTACAAAACTTCATTTAGAAAAAAAGGTAATAATTATAATGAAAAAAACTACTTATGGAATCCCAATTAAAATTTACATGAGAGAATTTGATCAAAGGGCTAAAGTCTAAAGAATGAAAATTGAATTAAAATGTAGATATGATGAAATTCTGTTAAGAATTTATTCATATAAAATTTTAATTAAGAGACCACAAAGAAAAATTGAATTAAAGAAATTATTGTGCCATAATCAAATTAAAAAAAATTGGATGAGAAATCTAGAAAAATATTAAAGGAATCAAGATTAAAAAAATCACAAGAATGTTCTAAATCTCATATATCCAAAATTTAATTTCTATAAAAAAGATAATGGAAAATTCCATGCATTGCATACTATTTGGAATATTGATGCATGAATTAAAAATAAGAATAGAAAATCCCTAGTGTCAAATTCTAAAAAAAAAAATCTATAAATAATTAAAAAAATTTATGTGTGAAAGAAAAAAAGCAACTAAAATTCCAAACTTGTAAAGTTTACAAGAAAAACCTTTAAGAAAAAAAATCTGTATATGAAAAAAATAGAAAACTCATAAAATAAATTAGAGTTTCAAAAACTGAACTAATATATAAACTTAAAAAAAAGCTACCAAAAATTTTATGGAGTAGGAAATTTCATATTTTGAATATGAGAAAATTACAAAAAAAATTCAAATTTTATAAAAATAAATTTAATTCAGCATATTGGTCAAACTATTAATTTATAAAAATAATAAAGATGAAAACTTGAAATTTGAAACAACTTCACTGAAAATTTTAAAAAATTCAATTTTAAGTAATAAACTTGACAACTTGACACCTCATGGTATAAAATGCCAATAGGATTTTTTCTTGAATATTTTAGATTTTTCTAAGTGAGTATCAACATAAATATTGCATGGGTATTGGTAAAAAAAATATAATAGTCAACTTCCTAAAATTTACAAAAAAATCTAAAAAAATTCTTAAAAATGAAAAATGTGACTGTGATATCATCTAAAGAAACGAATTTCAAAATTAAAAAAAAAAGATTAAAAACTGATTTTTTCTTTTATATATTTGTCATTTTTATCCAAGTTTGACCCTTAAAATTGCATTTTTTTATCACGTGCATACGCAGTCATTTAAATTTCACTAAATCGGTTTTGAAAATGCCCTACTTGTCTAGAGGAGGTCACCCTCTATCAAAGTGGCTGCTAAGTTCTTGTTCTCGGTTATTTAGGACTATTAGATATGAGGCTCAGATGAAATTAGGTGTCTCACCAAACAGGCCATAAATTGTCCCATTATCAGGTAGCGGTAAAGCATCATTAACATAATAGGCCCTCCATTCATCATATCCTGGAGTCACATTATTACCTTTCCAATATCTCTCTATGTAGTGAACCTCTCTCCATGTAGTGAACCTCTCTCCAAGCATGAAAGCTGACTGGACTTTTGACCTATAATTGGTTTCACCATACTCGAAGTTCTAATGCTCGAGGTTTTGAAAGAATGGAATGACTTGTCGACATTGAAATTGTCACAAAAGTAGGAGAGATGCATAGCTGGTGGCTCCCCATAATCCCATAAGTGGCACACAACTGAAATCTCTATATCTATAAATGATCCACTGAGAGAACAACCATGAAGCCTTCCATGTGATCTCTTCTCCTTTGAGATTCTAAAATTTCTTAATGCACTATTCCTCGATCTTGTCTTGGGGCCATTCCTTTTCAAGGACGTTGGGGATAGGGCTAAAGTTAGAAAAGTAAATTAAGCAAAATTATTTTTTTTTGGATGCGAAAGTGAATAATGAGCAAATATGAAAAAGCAATGTGCATCAGATGAATTGTCCCATCCCTATTTTCTTGTAAAAGCTGAGGGCTATAATGGTTTTATTAATGATGGCAAGTGCGAAATTAACGTTACAGCACTATCGAGAAAAGAGATTACTATTGCCCTTTCGACATAGCTTAATGTTTTCGAAAATATGACCAGACCATCTATCACTAAAACGTAGACATCTTGAATTTTTCTGATGTTAATGGTATTCGCCATTGCTTCCTTTAGACTGGCCTGGAAGATGCAGTTACTGTTCCCCTTCTTATTGACATTACTCTTAATCCATAAGTCCAATGCATCTAGAATCTGAGCTAATCTTTTCTTGAAAGTTAGAGGTTGCAATGCCTTCCAATATATTCTATCGAGCTTGGCCTTCTTAATGTTAAGTAATGTGGCATATTCTTCACCTGTAGGGACCAAGCCTCACGATTAAAAATAAAGCATCGATAAGTCAGATTCCAAAACTGTATAGCTGCTCGCAATAGGGCGACATTTAACTAGACCCGGAGCAGAATGTCTATATCTCTATATTTCCTTGTGAATGACTCCTTTTCAATTTTATCCTAAGTAGCCCAAATTTGTTTCATCTCTTAACAGTCATTTTGGTAGAACCTAATCCTGACCCTTTCATGCATCGTCAAGACATAATCGGGTTTAAGAACATTTTTATCTTTATGTTGTTGAGCCTCAGACCATGTTTTGACTTCTTCAAAGAGCTTAAGGACAGAAAGGGGCTGTTGCTCCATGATAGACAACCGTTGTTGAACATTGAACCATTGGTCAATTATCCCATAATAATGAAATGATGCATGCGTTGAACAAACAAGCAAAACAAAAATGAGTTAGTAACCGTAGAAAAATGATATGCATAAGAAATGATACAAAAATAGTAATAAAAATGCATCATAGAAATTGCCTCGGCAATAGACAGTATGATGCCTAGGGGCAGACATGACCATTGTGAATAGATGGATGGCATAATGGCATGTTCGAGTTAAAAATCACCCTTAATGAGGTGATCAATAATTGGGTCACTACCTCACTGTGGAGTTTGGTGAAAATCTAGTGCAAATGCATGTGCAAAATGTGTGTTAGGGAAATAATCAAACCTTTTATTTTTCTCCCATATTACCATACTTATTTGAACCAATATCTACTTAGGAACATAGTTGTCCCTAAAAATCTCAAAACAAAAACCATAAAAGGTAAAAAGTTAGAAAATAAAGATAAAATGAAGATTATATACTAAATGATGATGGAAATAAAAAAATTGAGAGCCAAGTGAGACACAGTTCATTATAGCTGAACTTTCTAATCTTGTCCCCAGTGGTGTTGCCAAGCTATCACGACTTGCATCTACCTGAGCACAACATCCACCTGAATCGCTCGAGCAGTGATAAGAGCGACTTAAAAAAGGAATATAGTTGTGAATTGCCTTTGGGTTATCCCTTGATTAGGATTTAAGTTAGGCACGATAAGAGGATAATGAAGGGAGGACAATTAGATGAATCTCTCATCCAATTGGTCCTAGATGGCCACCATAAAGTGACCGAAGATTTGGAGTTGCCACTAATCATATCAGGCTAGGCATGATAGGATGCCTATAGAAAATGATATCCTAAGTTGAGTAATTTGAAACATTGATTTCACAATCTACGAGGTCCAAAGATTTGTTAGTTGGGTTAAGGAGTTGGTTATACATGAGAAAAGATTAACACCCCTTTGATGCCCAAAATTGATACCCACTATTCATGTCTTACTTTGGTTTCAGTTTAATTGGTTCCTTTTGTCATTATTTTGACATAATCCCCTTATATTGCATGAATTTTAAGTAAAAATGTAAATCCAGGTTTTGGAAAAAATTAAATCACATACGCACCTCGGAGGTGTGAGGAATATAAGGATTTTTTATGAAAATGTTTTTTGGACTTAATTTTGAAAATTTGAATATTCTATGTCAGGCATTGGAGAAATACCAAAACATCATATTGCCTTATAATTTTTGAAAACAATTTAAAAATATGAATACTAAATGGATACCACAAATGGGAAGTGTATTAGCAAAGCGAAATAGAATTTAATGATATTGCGTAAAAATAAACACACAAAAAATGAACAAAGAGGGATAATCAGAATGTATCTCATTCTTATCTTTAATTATTGAGGAATATCTGAGATAAAAATTCTGAGATGCGTTTGGATTCAGTGTTCACTTGAGGTATAGAAAAAGGAGGTTGTGATTAGTAAACTTCGGGATGCCCATGAGAAATAGTTTGGATTTTGAGTGAAGTTTGAAAAATGGGATTCGAGTACCACTTGGAAAGTAGGGTTGGAGTATCCTGATGGTAAAGATTTTGACATGTTTAAAAAAAGGTATTGATTAAAAGACTTGGAAAGGTTTTGGGAAAGAGAAAATCAGGATTCTTGGAGTAAAAGCAAGGTTGGAATATCCCCTTGAAAAGGTGGGGTTGAAGTACCCCCAATAGCGAAAGTTTTAGATATATTTTTCCTAAGTTTTGAATAAAAGACTTGGAGATGTCCGGGAGAAGAGGTTTTGAGTGAAAAGTGGGGTTGAAGTATCCCCTCAGAGAGGTGGGGTTAGAGTATCCCCGCTGGTGAAAATTATAGATATGTGTAGAGAAAAAATATTTTGGTCAAAAAGTATTTTGAAAATAGAAACCAAGAATTTTAATAAAATTATATATTTGTTTTAGCCTTGATCCAATCTAAGGGAAGCCAATCAAATACAGTTTGGGATATCAAATGTCTCGATAAAGGTGACTCGGAATTGAATTAATTTGAATTCCAAAAATAGAGGACAACATTGTGCAGTTTTCCTTGCTGAATTTATTTCAAATTCATTTAAGGGCTTTAAAAGGTAAATAAGGTACCATTGGAAAGGTAACTCAATGAGGTGAAATATAAAAATATTCATAAATCTTAGAAAATCTTTTTTTAGGCGAAATTAATTTTTGAAATTAAGTTTGTTTCAGCACTAATAGCATATGCAAGGAAAATGTATGACAAAATTTACCCCAGATTCGTTTAGGATCATTAAATATCAAACAATACCTTTCTAGAAAAGAAATATCATGAAACTTTTAATAAAATATGAAAAAAATATGAAAAAATTGTTTGAGGGGTCCAAATGACCCAAATAGAATGCAATCAGATAGTTCCAGGGGTTTTGCATAGCAAAGGTTCAAAAATCATAACTTCTTTTTCTAGAATAGTCCGAGGGCAAGCAAGGTACCGTTTGAATGGTAATTCAATGTCCTTTAATGGAAAAGTATCAAAAGATTTTAAGAAAAATGTTTTAAGGCTTGGAAATAATTTTTTAAATTTGGTTATAATACTACCAAAGCAAAAACAAGGGAATTATGTTTTTTTGGGTTTCTCGTGACTGGACTAGAGCCATGGACATCTAAACATTTGTGACAAAAAGAAAAAAGAAAAATGGGCATCATGAATTCTTTCCACAATCCTGAAGTAGTTAGGGATGATGAAACAACCCATTGACCATGGCATAAACAAGTTTGTCAAACTCAAGATCAAGGCATGAAGTTTTTAACAAATAAAAGGTTATTTTTCTTTTGGAAACCAGCATTTTTGAACTCATTAAACCATGAATACAGTCCTAGAAAAATTGATTTATCCCTAAGATTACGAACCAATTTAGTGAAAACATTAAATCCATGCTAGTCTTCACTTATTGGAGGTAGCATACACTTAGAGTTTTTCTTTGAAAATATAATTTTTGTAGCAAGCAAACAAACTATGAATGAAAGGTGACCTAAATGAATATAAACATGGGTGACAGATCAAACAAACAAAGATGACATTTTTAGCATACGAAAGATGACTAAAATGCAAGAAAATGAGTATGAAAATGTAGGGACATAAATGTTTCATGAATGACATCATAAATCATGCTATAGAGGTAATATGAACATGTTTGAATAAGGAAAATTCTACTAGAATTTTCAAGATGGCATTTTCATCCTATAAAACCTAACAAACTATAAAAAAACAAAATGCAAGAATATGCATAGAGTATAGTGGGATGAGCATTGAAGTATGAGTTGAGCATGTGAAGATGAATGGAACATGCCAAAAATGCATGAACAGGGCTATTTGATGGAAAAAATGAAGAAATGCATGTTTTGTCACCTAAGCAACTCTAAAATATCAAAAAAATTATCAAGATCCTAAAACTACCATAGCCAAGGCCACAATAATGTAAGAGAGTCCTAGCATGGTCATAACACCATAAATGGATCACTAAAATGATGCAAATGTTAAACACCAAAAATAAAATAGAGCAAGATAGAGAAAATTTGCCAAAAACGCTTTGAACTTTCACCTTTACTTGGAGTAGCAACTTTAAGCTCAATTTTTCCCCTCCCTTTGCCATTATTTAACGAGAAAAGGATGAAAGAAATAAGAGCTTTTGGTTATGGTCTAAATGGGAGGGAGTTTTGGAAGGTGAAAAAAATTTTAAAGTTTTTTTAGGGAAAAAGGGAGAGCTATAAGAATGGGATAGTGTTTTCAATGTTAGAGTGCTTAGTGTGTTTTTGGAATGTTTGAAGAGTGTGTGCCAAGTTTGTTGTTAGTCCTTTTAAGCCAAAATTGGCTCCTTTATGCGGAGTGTGTTTAGCTAATGTTTATGAGCCAAAAGTAAGGGCATTGTGAGAGTTTTCCTTCATGTACTAGGGGATAGCTCCAAGTACTATGCTTAGCTGTCTTTTTTTCTATTGGTTTTGTCATGCAAAATAATAGAGCACAAGGCTGATAAGGTCTACAACATGGAGAAATACCAAGCATGCACCCAAATAAACCATGCAGTCCATGAAAATGTACCATTTTGAATGGTTTTGGACCTTAAAAATTTGTTAAACCAAATCATAAGTCCAATGCTGAGGCCTAGTATGAATTTTGATGATTTTGGTGCTAAAAATGTAGCCAAGTCGGATTTTGAGATCAATAATGCAAAAATTGAAAAATGCCATGAACTAGGCAATTTTTCCTAGTTGTGTTGATACATTGCATATTGTATTAATACATCTGGGCAAAAAACCTAGAATGTATCGATACAATGAAAGATGTATCAATACATTCCTAGGATGTATCAATATATTTAATCCAAAAATCAAATTTTAGTTCCTGCCAAACCTTACATCGATACATTTGATCAATGTATCAATCCAACAAGCAAATGTACCAACACAAGCCTCGTTTGTATTGATACAACCAGTGAAATTTTGAATTTTAATGACATAAAGGCCCTCTATCAATACACAAAGGCTATGTATCAATATACTCATACAAAAAATTATGAAATTTAGATACCTTAGACTCTCTAAACCTCTTAACTAAGCTAGAAATGATGGGGAATAGATCCATGCTCATCTAAATAATTCTAATGATGCCTTGAACGATGACCTCTGATGCCTTGATTATTGGCCCAGACAAAATGGGATGTCTACACAAATATATCACTTAATCAAGTCATATAAGGTTTTCCTTCATGTTAATAGTTTTGAGTGATAACCATTGATTACTCATTGGATGAAGCCCAAAAGATTGATATGGTCTTGTATGTAATTATAAACTTGTTACAATTATGAGATCCTACAAGCATCAAAGTCACGTCTCCAAATGTAGTCCTAAGTTGATTATTGTCAAGACAAAGCATTGACAATGTGCATGACTAGTATATGCTAAATTATTTTGCTTGTGAAACCATAGATGCTAGTTAGAGAACAAGTTCACTAAATTTGGCCTACAATGAGAACTCTATTTGGTATTGTCACTCAAGTATCTATAGAAATTTTCTTATTTGCTAGTCGTGTAAAAGTCCTCAAACTCATGATACCAAGTCATCTTGTATGAAGAGAATTATGCTTTGATTTTATCATAAAAAAGTTCCAACAGGATGCCAAAATAAGGGTAATTTTAAGTATAACATAAACCATACGAAATTAGATGAGTGATCTATAAAGGATCCACCACTGTAAGTGACATATGAGATATATCTCACTTACTCTTGTTTGGTTTAACTAGATAAAGCTTTTGGCCAAAGCATGTTGACCTTAGGAGAAATTGTTTCACTTGTTAACTATAAGCTGTAATGACTAATATGGATAGACTTATGAGTAGACATTGCATCATTTTCATAATCCTTCTAGGATATTTGGTTAAAAACTCGAATTGCACTGATATACAATCATTGAAAGGTTTCAAGGAAAGGTCAATTGACTCTCCAATATTTGCATGATCATGATGGCCTGCTAAAGTCCAATCTTAATGTATGAGTAGTGGTTAGTAAAATTAATTTATATTCATTGTCAATAGAATTAAACATTGGAGTTAATTATGACTTAAATGAATAAAAGATTTTAATATGGAGGACTTAATTCTAAAACAACCCGAAAAACTTATTGAAGATATTGGTTAGTTGGTACTAAAGTCATAACTCAGTTTCTCAAATTCAAGCATGAGATTGATTTAAGGGACAATTTTTTAAAGAGTTTTATAGAGTTTAAACAATAATTATTATTTTATATAAAAATAATGTATTAATTTCATAAATTGTTTTGTTGTGTAAATGTTAGATGTATCACAAAGTAAAATGATATATTTTGATAAAAATAAGTTATCAATAATATATCAACTACAAATGATCTTGATGGTAATCTTTTCCTCATTAGTTTCATTTTCATCGTAGAAACTCTCAATCTAGTCGTTCTTATATCATAGAAACTTTCAAACTCACCGTTAGATTATCAATATCACCGCCACAATTGTACCATTATTTTATAATAAAAAATTTCAATCTCACTATTGGATTATCAATACCACTGCCACAGTTGTATGGAATGAAATCATATCATTCTTGTACCGAACGGTGCCTTAATGACCAAAGATAAACTATACCTTAGTGATCAAAGATAACTCCTCCTACATAAGATGAACAAGTCCTTGTCAAATACAATGATTTAATCACTGCGTATGATAAAAATGGTACATGAGATGAACAAGCCCTTATCAAACACAATGATCTAATTGCTGCGTACGATGAAAATGGATTTTAAGTACCGATGGCAGTGGAATATGATAGGAGCAAGGTTGCCTTGTCAACTTCTGTCTCATTTGTATGGATGTAAAAGAACATTCGCCTCTATGATATTAGTAGCATCCATAACTACTTCACACAGCTTCACCCTATTTTTTTACTAATTATTTTTAATTTAATATTGTAAAAGATATTATAATTTATTCATGAGCATAAATTTATTATATAAAATTCTTTAATACATATAGCATACATATATATATATATAAATGTAAAAAATAATATATACTATTAGTATATATATAATTTTAGTATATATTTAATACAAATTCTAAAAATATAAAAGAAATGTATATATATATATATATATATAGAATATTTTAAAGGATAAAATAATAATTTCAAAAGATGAGACAAGGCAAAAGGAAGCAAATATTTACGAAAACAACCTTGCTTCATCCCATCCCCAAAAAACAAAAAAAAAAAAAAACAAAGATTCTCCTCGCTCAAAACGAAATGATCAATACAAAAGCAAATCGAATTTTGCCATCATAGTTCTTAAGGTTATTCAATAACGCAGTTATTTAATCGCCGCATACGGGATCAAAGGATTTTAGGGTGACGTCGATCACTCTATAAAGGAATCTTTAACCACTGGCATTATAGGGGTTGAAGCCCAAGTCTGAAAGATCCGACCTTGTTTTACAATTAATGCAGAACAAAATGCATATAAAAATATTATTTGCTTTCAGTATTCAATGAACCAATAAGTATCCACTGGACTGGACTTGCAATGAGTGAAGCAAACTGGCCCCCATTCTCAATGTTAGCTCTACAGAACAGAAAATGGTTTTTGCCCAATTTACAGAGGAAAAAAAAAAAAAAAAAAAGCTCTCCAAATAACAATTTATAGACAAATGAAGAGGCATTAGTTGTTTCAGTCCAGGTAAAAGAGAGTCACAATTTTCCGGAGATTCTTGGCTTCTTGGCATGTTTCCATTAGCAGCTTGCTATCATGGAAGGCAAAGCAAATGACTTGCTGTACATGTGAAATGATGTCCCTATTACACAGCCTGCAAAATTTAACCATAGATGCCATTACCATGTAACATGAATTTTTTGTCTACTAACTACACACAAAATCAAGATTCCAAACAGCATGAAACTATGCAATTCATGCTATAAATGTTTCCAGCATGCAAAACGCATGTATACTGTAGATGGATTCATCGTTAATAAGCAAAATGATGAGCTCAATAGGAGACTATGCATTTAACAAGCTGGAAGGTATTCAGGCAAGTTACTGAACAAGTTTTGTGACTTAAATTATATTCTGCTGCAGCCAACAGATGGTATTGCGATGGGAGATAATAAAGATGAAAGTTTAGACAATGATTGATGGATTTACTTCGTTTTATGGGGTTACTTGTAATTTTAAATTTATGTTAGGTTATATGTACTAGTCTTACCTCTCTACCAAGTACAAGGCCATGGAGGATGATTTCTCTGCTATTTTTACTTCACCGCAGCTTATGGTGATTAACTGGATATTACTAATAATTATTTCTCTCTGCCTCTCTATTATTCCCCCATTCCTCTCTTTCGTCCCTTTTCTCCCTCCAAGTTATCTCCAGTTGCCACGTTTCTCTCTCTACCTCATCATCTCATGGTACCAAACTAGGTGTATAATGGCAATATATGACGCACCAATAATAATTTAGCACAAGCTAGCATAGCTCCATTTTTTCCTTAGTAGTCAATTAGCTTAGAAAAATATGTCACCCGTTCTTAATTTACAGGCTTGACCAACGTCAAACTGAATAGTGACTAATTTAACTAAAATCAACAGGGAACAATCTAACTTGACTAAAATCAAAATAACTAGTATCTCCGTTAAACCAGCTTACTGAAGATAACTGTACCTCAGAGTGAAAGAGTTGCACAATTATGACTTTCAGCAAGTTATATAATGCGTATCAAAGTTAACAAGCTCGCTTAAGTGAAAGAGAATTGGTTGCAAGTTCAGAACTGCTAAGCAACTACTCTATCATTCAAACATTTAAATATGCAGCCCAAGAATTTACTGCCATTAATTTAATAGAATGTCCACTATCAGCTTCCCTTAAGATCTTATTACAATCTCATTATTATTACCTTGAAACTTAAACCTATGACCATTTCCACTTGCAGGTGTGCTGAAAATATAACTGGAAGAAGACAGAGTTATGACAAACCTGCTGGCTTCTATAAGAGGTAGATGATCATTATAAGGTTTCTCTATCACAGTTTTCACCTGAAAAATTGAGAATAAAAACAGTAAATTCACCGCAAACAGCAATATGCAATTTCAGTTTCACCTTCAGAATTAATTTGAGATCCTCAGTAAAACATGTTTAAAACATCCAATTTACAATGTCCACTCATCTAACAGCGCGGAAGGTATGGAAACTCTTCATTACAACCACTGGCTCCCAGGGCTTGGACCATGGTGGCCACAATCTTCTATAAAGGAATAAAATCCAAACATATAACTTAGAAATTTGTGCCCCAAGTATCACTTTACTTATGCTTTTAAAAAAAATTACAACAATCAGAATATGAAGCCAAAATTGTCAAAAGAAAAAAATCACATTCTTAAGTAATGCAGAAGGAACATAACACCGTATTTGCCTTACCGTTGATAAAGTATATCCATTCACAATGTGTCTTACTAGAATATTAGGGACCAAAAAAAATTATATTTTCCAATATTTCAAACACCTATGATTCTTAAGAACTAAAATTTTCTCCTCACTATTTCATGCAATAATCATCAATTACATAGTGCTGCACGTAAAAGCAGTATCATCACTAAGTTACCACAAGCTTAGGGCTGGTAAAAAAAAAAAAAAAAAGGAAAAGAAAAGTGGACTAGATACTTGAGCAACAAGCCACATTCCACACAGGGAGTGCAATCGTTAAATCCTTGGTATATGGTTGTTTCCCGGTGACACCAAAAGCAACTCAAGTTATAAAACTTCCAGTTGATGAGCCAGCAGCTTTGTATCAGTAATTCATCAACATAGAAAATGAACATGATATAGCTTGAGCAAACTAATTTTAACAGCACAGCCTTTCAGGTTTCAAGAACTGGCTATGAAGTTTCAATAGAATCTCCTATGGATATAATAAGCAACATGTTTACTCATTAAACAAACAAATCTAACAGATCAAAGGAAATTAGCAGTGTCAGATGAAGCCATAATAAACCAATAGCGCAGACAAGTTTCCTAAGGATGGCTTAAATGCTATTACCACATAATTACCTTTTCTAACAATTCCTGACTCTCGGGTGGTTGTTTCTTCAAGCTCTGTGGCAATATTACTGTAAGCAACTCTGGTTTCTCTGCTCTTAAGGCACCTCTAATGACAGCTGCATTAGTGCCTGATGCACCTGATGTATAAATATGGTTTTTCTGCAAGCCACATTAGCAGCAAAGTCAAAACAATTTAGGTGGAGAATATATCTTATCTTGAAGAAGAAAGATCGTGAGACTCAGAAAATTGCAGCAAGTATCCATTGTGTTGTGCAACATATATAAAAGGATAAATAAAAACTAGAAGCATGCCACTCACAGTTATAACTAATGCATAGCTAAGAATCTCAATAAGCTCTTGGTGCATGAATCCCATATTCCGTGTTCCGAAAAACCCAATAGCTCTAGGCCCTTGCTGCTGAATTGCTAATAACTCCTGCATAAATACATGAGCATGGATAGAACTTAGCAGTAAAAAACAAATTCCAAAGTACTGAAAACAGTAAATGTTTTCAAGCTCCAACGAAGACTGTGGCTAAGTCATGAATTTCATATCATTAACAATTAAAGGTCAATATATGGCCAAAGGTCCTCTGATCATCTAGTTATAATTAAACCAGATAAATTAAGTGAAAAAAAAAATAATAGTGGTGTTCCTAAGCTTTTATTTCACAACCTACCTAACCTAAGGTTCTTGCAGAGTTGTCCATCATTAAACAAGACTCTCAGAAAGAGTCGCAAATAAAGACATTTGCAAAAATCCATTATAACCAACAAATTACAGGCAAAGTCATGGCATCCATAGTACAGGCTCAGTTCTTTACTCCCATCCACATAAATTGAAAACATTGAACTTAAGTGGTATTGTCCTTAACAAAATCATATACCTGCAAATAATCTACGTCAGGAACTGGTTTCAACTCTGAAACCATAACTGCTCCCGATCCTTCCACGATAGATTGAGCTTGTGTAGGAATCTGCGTCCCTGTATCTTCATCAGAACCAAATAAGCAAACCTCATTTCCCTCTTCATGTCTATAGCCATCCATCTCTTGATCTCTTCTTGTGTGTCCACAAAGCCACTATACCAGCACATAAAAACAGAGTCCCTGACAGTAAATTATTAGTGAAAACCAACTGCCCACAAAGAGTGGTGATCAGCCAAGACCTCAGACTAATTTTGAGACGTGTTGACAGTTGAGTATCCTTCAATCAATATAGTAGAGTATGAACATGGCAGAACATTCAATTTAGACATAGATTCAACAACTTGGATGGAATATCAGTTCTTGCAAACATAATAAGAAAAATTGTGAGAAAAAAAATGTAATGCAGATTAAGATTGGCGTCACTCGGTAATACTAACATAACAGATACAAGAACATTGATCCATAAGATGCAAACTTCACAAAGTTCGAGAAACAAATGAATGAATAGGGTAAACAATGCAAACCTGTCTTCCCAAGCAACTTATATAATTAACTTGATAAAGCAAGCACCCCATGGAACATTTGCACAAACATATTAGGATTTGTTTCTCTCTTTAATAAAACTTATTATAGGGTCTTAATTAAATACAACATGCATGACTGATGCCTTCGAAATATCCTTTTTCAAGCAAAGGAGAAATTCCTGACAATTTACACCCAGGATTCAACATGCTTTTTTACTATTAATTTTGAGAATATGCAAATTCAAAGGCAACCATCAGAAAAGAAAGTAGCGCCAACAAATATATTTTGCTCACCTGTGATCAACCACAGAATTGCTAATAGAAATCATTTGCTCTTATTTTCAAAAAAAAAAAAAGAAATGCACTTTCCTGATTTCTATTTGAATATGAGAAATTCTCCCATCCATTGCCAGTGGAGTTTTTGGACTCCACAAGCAGTGTTAGTAGTGTGACAAATACCCCTTAGGGTATAATAAAAGATTTAAAAAAAAATAAAAACAGAAGTGGGACATATGGCTACCCTTAACCTGCTTGGGGAGTTAAAAAATTTTCAGTGCCAATGTATCAGAGAAGAACTCTTTGAATTTTTATCCTCCTTTCAATTAGATACTCCACATTACAATCAACCTTAGGTCGTTACATTCCAATAGCAACTAAAACATTTCGGGTGGAATGGAACCTATGTCACAGTCCTTGATAAAGATGCCATAAACCAATAGAATCAATACAAGATCGTACCTAACAAATCCCCCTCCCCCCCCCTCCTTTTCAACCAAGTTTCTAATTTATACAGGGTGCAATTTCTCCTGTTCCCAATGGTAACTGACCATCCCCGTGTTGTTGGGTTTTAGAATGGATTTTTAGGGATGTCATGTAGGTGGGCTGCAGCTTATTAATTATCACAAGAAGTGCACATGATTCTGTCCCAAATATGCAAAAAAAATATGTTTTTCTTTTGATTAACATGTTTTAGATTTACACATTACCATCTTAATATCTGAGTAGTGATATATCATATATAGACATGTATGCAAAGGTCTAAGCAAAATAACATATCTGGGTTGTCCTACCATTGATTGAACAACCTTATAATTTCCTATCCAACAATACAACTAAATCTAAATCAGAAACAGAGATCTAAGCCAAATCACATTCATTGACAATCGCTAGACCAAGGTGACATAGATACTCCAAATGGGGTTGCAGTTACTAATAACCTAAGTGTTCATAATTTTTTTTTTCTCAAGAACATATTGCCATTGGCAGACAGACAATGCTACAATAGGTTCATATGCAGATACTTGTCTCACCATTTTCAAAATTTTCTGGGGCGGAATCCTACGAATATAATTAATCCAAATGACATGTCTTAATTCTTTTTCCAAAACATCAGATTTACATAAATGACTACATAGAATCATAATTCAGCAAGTTGAAGTCAATTGATTAAATAAACAAAAGAAACTTCAATATCTAACAAATTTAAGAAAGACCCAAGCAGAAACTGAAAAACCAAACTTCAAAAACAAGTTAATTTCCCATTAAAATAATACAAAACAGAAAGAAGATACCTTTGGCTTGGAGAAAAAATGTGGGTTTCTTCGGAAAGTACATGAATGATAAGAAGAAGACGAGAAAGTGAAATTAGGGTTTGCAGAAGAACTATAAGAAGAGAAAGAAGGAGGAGCTCTGGTGGGAGTGGTTAAAGGCAACAGCAGCTTCATTGGTAAAGGTATGCTCATTTGCTTATTAGTAACTGATTATTCTGCTCCTTTAAATCTTTTTTTTTTTTTAAAACTTTCTGAGCAGCTTTTCCTCACGCTCTGCTTCCCTCTGCCTACTTTGTAGCTATAGTAGTTGTATTGTAGTATAATACCCACTTAGAGATTTTTTGTTTTCTCTTTTTTATCTTTTTCTCGTTGAAAGGGCTGAGGGAAAGTTGAGGAAAAAGTATATGCTAAAAAAAAAAAACTCTTTAGCAAGGCCTCCATTTTAATATTTATATTTTTTTATTATCATAAATATGAATAGTTTAAAATTAATTTTCGAAATGATCTTTTATTTAATGTAGTAGGAAGTCACCTCCTTTTTTTTTCCCCCTAAAATTCAAGGAAAACTGTCATAATTGAGAGCAGCTTTTTTTTAAAATTTTTTTATCATTATATAATTAAAAAAATTAAAATTTCATAATTAATTAAAATATAATTTTATATTTTTAGGCAAAGGTATTTGTGTATCGGATTAAACAATTCGTGATTCAAAAAATTTTAAATTTTTTATAAATTTAGAATAAGAGTCTAACCTAACTTGACTCAAAATCTTGAATTACTATTTAAATATTAAAAAAAATTTAAAAATATTTTTATATTAATATTTTTATATTTTATAATTAATTTTAAATAAAAATATTATTAAATAGTAATACAAGCCAAATCAGGTCAAAAAACCTATATCCAAGCAGGTCTCGGCATAGGTTTTCTTAATTCAGGTCAGATCGAGCTGGCTTAACCCGTATTACTATTAATAATATAAAATAATTTTATTTAAATTTAATTACAAAAATATATAAATATTTATATAAAAGTATTTTTAAATTTTTATTAATATTTAAATAATAATTTTGAGTTTCAAGTTGGGCCTAGTTTTATTTCAGCCTGAATAAGAAATTTGAAATTTTTTTTGCTATAAATTGACCCGGTTTGGCATATGGACACCTCTAGTTGAAAAATATATAATTATATTTCAATTTATTTAATTTCCTTTTAATTATAAAGTTATAAAAAAAATTTAACTATAAAAATATAAAAATATTTTAAATTTTTATTAATAATTAAATAATAATTTAAGCTTTCCAATTGAGTCTAACCAAGCCCTAAAAATTTTTTTTAAACGGTGAATCAACATGATTTGACCTATGAACACCAACTTCAAAATATATAATTATATTTTAATATTTTAGAAAGGGAAATTGCCATCCCTTCTACGTAGAAAGGAAAAAAACATTTTGAGAATTATTATGGAAATAAAAAAAAATTCTAAATGTTGAAATTAAAAAAGCCAATACAACAAAAGTTTTCTCTCATTATCTATTAGAAAAAATTCTAGGATACATTTTTTATAGTAAGATTTCCATCAACTTAAAACGATATGAATATTTAGATGTAAAATTTTTAATCTCAAAAGAAAAAAATAAAGACAACTATGGTTTTGTTGTGGTAACACTTAGAGAGAATTTTAAAAAAGTGAAATGGGATGATAGTTTTTATAAACATGTGGAAGCAAAAAAATTTATTTTATAAAAAAATAATAATTATTAGAATTATTAACAAACAAATAATAATGATAATTTAACTTTACTTTTGCTTGCTATGGAACTGACCCTCACATATGTATATATAAACTATATATATAAAAATTATAACTATAAAAATATATAAATTATAAATATAAATTATATATCAAAAATAGTGTTTAGAAATAATAAAATATGTTAAAATATTTTTTATTAAATCTTTAGTTACTATTTAAAAATAATAAAAAATAAAAACATATTTTATATTAAATTTTAAAATATCATTTACAAATAACAAAAAATAAAAACTAGTTTATATTAAATCTCGAATTACCATTTACAAATAACATATTATACATTATAATATTATATATGTTGGAGATCGACTCCCTTCGTAAGAAAATCGACCCCTCACAAAATATATGTAATATATATAATTATATATTACATATAAATTATATATATTAAAAATATTATATTAAATCTTGAATTATAAAATAATCTCAAATTATATTAAATACTAAATTAATATAAAAATTCAAAAAATTCAAAAATATTTAATATTAAATCAAATTACTTTTTAATAAATTAAAAATAATATATATTATACATATTATATATAATATATATTATATAATACAAATATAAATATAATTTGATATTATAAATATAATAGAATAATATACTATATAATATAATATATTATATACAATAAAATATAAAAAATATTTTATATTAAAATTTGAAAACTAATTAAAAATAATAAAAATTAAAAATATTTAATATTAAATCCAAACTATTTTTTAAAAATTTAAAAAATATATATTAGATAATACATTTATTAAATAATATATAATATTATAAAAATAACATAATAATATATTATATAATATATAATATATAATAAAATATTAAAAAATTTTATATTAAAAAATAATTACTAGATGTACGACTCACTATAACTAAATGTAAAGCACATATACAAAGTAGTCATGTTCATGTATGATCGACATCACCTTGAGCATGGTTTTATATATGCTAAAGCTGATTATTCTTGTATAAAAAAACTTGTAAGCAAAAAATAAAAAATACAATTGATTATTATAGTGAGATAATTACAACTCATTATCTTTGGAGATCTTTATATAGGACAAAATTTTTAATCCCCTAAGATTACAAACAACAAGATAAATAGTAAGCAATATATATTATAATATAATATATATAATTTATAACCTCCACTAAATTACTGTCAGAGAAAAAGACAACCAAAAGATAAGATGAAAAATAAAGGTAAAATAGTAATTACAGTTTTCTTATTAATAATTCTAATAATTACTATTTTCTTTTTTAGAATTATTTTTTTATTTTATTTTTTAATAATTATTATTATCTTCAACTATTTTGTAAGTCTCCCTAAATGCTTTTCACCCGCAGCGATGATGTTCGCATTTAATATAAAATATTTTTTATTTTTATTATTTTTAAAATATATTTTAATATATATAACTTATATATAATATATAATATATTATGCATATAATATATATTGTATATATAATATAAAAAAGAGGAGTCGGTTCTTTTACAAAGGAACTGACTCCCTACATTATAGATATGTGTAAGGTGAGAATCGGTATATAAATAATATATTTTATGTGAACTCTTGATAAAAGCTCAATCGCTGTTTTAAATTCGAGCCTAATAAGAAAATTAAAATTAATTTTCTTAAAAGAATATTTTACATAAAACATTATAGACTTGGTTATATTTTTATGTAAACCTTTTTAATGTTTATTTGTAATCCGGTAATGTTTATATATAATAAGTTACATACAAACATTACTTTCAAAGATTTTCTTACATAAATACATTACATATAACACAAATTACCTATATATATTATGTAAATTGTAATATTTATATGTAACTTTCATAATATTTAGTTGTAATTAGACCAACTAATAAAAATATAAATTTTATCTTCAAATTATTTTTTTTAATATAATATGAGTATTACTAATATCCCAAATAAATTATTGAAATACTCAAAATCTTGAATGCAGATTAGTTGAGCATGAATAGTGACATATATTGAGTAGTTGAATAAACAAGAGATAAGAACTTGAATTAATACTGAAAGTTGAGTGCTAAAATGTGTGTGAATTCCTTATGAATTAATTCAACCTGTTAGCTTTTGAGCCCCAAAAGAGATTGAACCATTCATGTAGATTGGTGTTTTCTTTGCTGTGTGATATTCTTCTATGTGAATGTATCTCTAGAACTTGCTTTGAACTCTTTCAAGATCACATTGATATATGCATGTGTGAAAAGGATAAAGGCCTTCTTTGATTCAGCTTGAGCCTAAAAACCCAACCTAAATTAATATCCGTTGTAGCCCTTTAAGCCTTAATGTCATTTTTTTTCTTGAAAAAAAAATCGCATTATGAGCCCAGAGCCTTAAATTGAATATACTCACCTAATTTTAAGAGTTAGTATGGCATTTGAACAAAAATTGAGAAGACATTTTTTTTAAGGAAGAATGATGTGAATTAAATATGGAGGTGTGTATAGAGGCATTGTTGTAAAAATTATTGATGAGTGAAAGATGGGTTACTTAAAAAAAACAAACAAAGCATTTATGTGGGACAATATTATTAGTCTATAGTGAAGGAAAGATTAAGGAGAATGTTGAGTGTTTGAGAATGGTGGAATGAATTGTGAGTTTTCATTATCTATTTACTCATTACAGTGTTTGAATACTCAACTAATTTCTTAGATTTTAACCTCAGTATCCAAGAAATGCCTCACCTTTAACCTTAGCCCTGCTACAACCAAAAAGGTAAAGACCTTTTGATTCATGCATGCTATAATCTAAATGGTGCCGATTTGGTATATTAGCAAGCATATGGTAGTGCATTTGCATAAGAAGAAATTGAAGGAAACATTTGAAGCTTAAAACACATGAGTAAATAGAGTGATAACCGTGAAAAGTTCATCAAAATTTTTGCACTTACTTTAGAATGACACTTTCATTGTTAATTTTCATTCATATTTTTTTGTGAAGTTTGGTTATGAGATATGATGTTGCTTGATTCTTAACTAGTGGGGTTTTAAGGTGTGTAGAGTCATTTGATCTCATTCGAAATATTGAATGGAAAGTTTTTTTAGGTTGTTTGGTTGCCTAGTTGTGTAGTTGCTCGAGGATGAACAAAAAGACAAGTGTGGGAGAATTTGATAGTGAACATAAATGTTGAGATTTTAATTGTTAAATTCTTATCTTTTCATAGTATTTGAGCTATAACTGATGAAAATTACTTTCTTTTATGTTTAAGGTATAAAAAGGGCTTGGAAGAAAGAAAAAAAAGGCTTAAAAGAGTCGATCGGAGTAGCCCAAGAAGAGAAAAGAAAAAGCTATTATGGATATTACGTGGGCAGGCTCTATAGGCAGATAGCTTAAATTAAAAGTTTGGTTTATTTAGAATTCTAATTGAGTAGAATTTGTAACTGATCAGAATTTAGGTAAATTTAGGAAAATTGTAATGGATATGTAAAGGAAAGAAGGGAAAAATTCTAAGGGGACGATTTTCTAGGGTTTTTGACTTTTTCTTTTAAAAGAGATATTATTTTCTTTTAGAGAAAGAGAGAACAAGGAGACAATGTGTGGCTAAATTCTTTTCAACTAGTCAAGGGTTCTATATCAAAGTTTGATTCTTTACGACTGTGAGATCTAATTTGTGTTTATATTATTTATTGTTCTTGAATATATATCTTTTCTTCTATGCTTAATAAGCATGATTGTCATTGTTGATTGAATGTTTCATACCGCATTTGATTGATAGGATAATCTATAGCTAGCCAGAAAATCAAATCCATAATTGTTTGATTATTCTAATAAAAGTAGCAACTAACTTGGTTAGGAAGAATTCACAATCTAATTTGAATTTACAATCTAATCTGAATAAACCTACTTGTGAGTTTATTGATTAGAATTGGTGATTCCCCTCTCATTATTAATGCTATTGATACATTGAATAACTAAGATGCTATCTAGGGTTTATGTAATCAATAAGGGAAATAATTACCGGTCGTACCTTGATTATCGAATAACTAAGGAGGGGTAGGGAGTTAGGTTGTACCAACACCCATAACTAATTTATTCTTGAATAATGAATATATCTTTACATCTATGATCAGATGTAAGAATAAAACTTGCAATTAGACCTTTGGCTAGTGTTTGTGTGATATTGACATTTATTTCAGTTTAATTTGTCTTGTATTCTTAATCGATCTTTAGTTTATTTATTTCATTTATTTTTTGTTGACTTTATAAAATCCCTATTCTATTTTGTTAATTTTGTAAGAAAATCAAATCTTACCATTCCCTGTGGAGATGATCCTATTTATCACTATATACAAAAATCTTGTTAGAGTAGGGAAATTATTTTTGTTGGATTCGACACCCACCATTGCATTAATTGAAAATATCAGTGGTTCAAATTAAAAAGTGAGCTAATTTAACATGGTTGTAATATTCCAAATGCAAATCCAACATGCCAGACTTAAATAGGTAAATTTTTATTTTTATTTTTCTTGTATTAAACGGGACTTAATTGTTGAACATATCACAGTCCTATCTTAATCCTAAACGGTTATCACGAAATGGTTAAATAATCTAGAGTCATCGCTATTTGGCTAGGTGAGATACGTCACCTAATAGGGCTCATATTTTAAGGGTTACAAAGCCCTCAAAAATAAGTTCCAAGGTTTACGTTTAAACTATAGATAGCGTGAAAGGGTTCGAGAGTCGATTATAATTATGAGTAAGGATCGATCTCTCTGACGACGCTTTAACATTGGTATCTCTTAATTACTTATCAACTAAAGTCTCGATTATGATTGATTTTAATTTTTTTATATTTAGTTATAATTCCCTAATTTTTAAAATTATTTATAATTAATATTATTTTTTATTTTAAGTAAATCAAAATTTTATATTTTTTGAAAATCAAAATATTTTTCACAACCCTCTAGAAAACCTGGAGGAATACAAGAGTTTTATGTTTTTGGGAAAATTGAAAACTCCAATTTACTTGTAAAAGGTATTCCTTTGTATAAAATAATCAATGATGTGATTTTCATATAGTGAAAGCACACTGATGGACTATTTTAACTCGAAGATATTACCTCAGATTTAAAAAAAAAACATTATATTATAAATAATATATAAATATATTAAATTTAAAGCATAACATCATGAAAATGACTCAAAGTACATCTATATGAAATTGCAAAATGATCATTTGATATTGGAAAATAATCTAAATGAACCTAGCATGCTTGGACAATTAAAAATCCCAAACTTATAAAATTTTATGAGAAAAATCTTTATAGAAGAAAATTATTATTTGAAACAAGTGCAAAATTCATAAAATAAATTGAAATTTTCAAAAACTAATTTAATATGAATTTAATGAAGGTATTTAAAGAATTTTAAAAATTATAAACTTAGAAAAATCCAACCGAAAAGATTTATGGAGTAGAAAACTCAGTATGTTGTAAATGGTAAAATTTTAAAAATAAATCCAACTTGAGCAAAATAAGCTGACTTTAATACCTTGCTTAAAATATTAATTGATGAAAATAACAAAGAAAAAAACTTCAATTTTGGAACAAGTTTTACTAGAAAATTTCGCAAATAGGAACTTATGATACAGTGAAAATTTTAAAATTATTTGATAAATTTATCAATTTGACACCTCGTGGTATAAAATGTAAATACATACTTTTTCTTAAATATTTTAGATTTTTCAAAATGCATATCGACATAAATACTGCACAACTGTTGGTAAAATATACGAAGGTTAACTATTCAAATTTTATGAAAAATTCTCAAAAATTCCTAAAAATGGAAAATTTGACCATGATATCATCTGCATAAATAAATTTCAAAAGAATAAATTAAAAGCTAATTTTTTTCCTTTACATTCATCCTTTTATCTAAGATTTGTTTTGTATGACCCTTGAAATTGCAATTTTTCTGTCGCATGCACTTGCGGTCATTTAGATATGAAAAAATCGATCTTGAAAACATCCAATCCACCTGAAGGAAGTCTACCATCATCAAGCGACCACTAAGTTCCTGGTCTTATATGTTTCAGACTATCAAAAAATAAGGCCCTAACAAAATTAGGTGCCTAGAGTATAAAATTGCATAAATGGTCCTAAATCGTGACAAATGACTAAAATGATACAAAAATGCATGAGATTACATAATAATCTGTAAGTCATGCAAAATTACTAAAATAACCTTAAAATGCATGAAATTACATAAATGGTCCTAAATCATGGCAAGTTACTAAAAGATGCAAAAATGCATGAAATTATATAATAACCTCTATATCATGGAAGATGACCAAAATGGTGTTAAATGCATGAAATTACATAACAACCCCCAAATCATAAAAGATGACTAAAATAATTCTTAAATGCATGAAATTGTATGATAACCCCTAAATCATGAAAAATTACTAAAATGGCCTCGAAATAAATGAGAATACATAAATGTCCTTTTGCTTCTACCACTCTTAAATGCACCTATAAAAACTTTTTTCTCAACAAGCATACAAATATGACATAAACATAAATGGCTTGATCATTGTGCATGGTGACATGGTCATAATCATAATATTCTAATGGAAAATACATAGACATATGAATCATTATAATAATGAATGAAAATGTCATAAAATGCATTTCATACATGATTTTAAACATAAATAACCTATTAGCATAAACATATATAGTTATACTAACATGCATATTGAGGTTGCCATAGTCACAATAATTCATGGAAAATGCATGGACATGATCATGTTCATGATCATAATGCAAGAAAATATCCTAAAATGCATGAATCATACATAATACGAAGAATGCTGGGCATATGATAACTAACACAAGCAATAACAAGAATAAGGAAAACAACATGGTGAAAAACAACCATAAATTATGCAAACTTGTTTTGAAATCTATGAAAACAAGTTTTTCAAGATGAAAAGTTGATTTTTAAAATACTTTTAACAAAAATCATAAAAAAAACCAACAAAAAATATTTGAATATCATAGCTCAAGATTTAGCCATAAACATGGCTTTTACACCTTTGACTCAAATCATCATCTAAGCATGACTTAGGATCTTCTAGCTCACATAAGATGAAGAGAAGAAATGATCAAAAACAAAGTAGAAAACAAGTAGAGAAACCACCTTAGATCATACTTCAAAAAAATTTCTCTGTTTCTTTTTTTTTTTTTTTTTAGTGAGAACCAGCTCTTCCCTCCAATTTGGATGTCTAAGGGGATTAAAAGCCTACCTTGACTGATTCTTCTCATCCCTATGCATTTACATTGAAAACTTTATAACTCACCCAAGCATGCTTACAAGCAAACCATCAACCATTTAGGTAATCTGATCAAGGACTAAGATCCTCCTAAATAGGGCATGGTTTCAGTTGAATTTGGTAGACAATCTCAATTTCATGCCCTTAAAGAAAAGGCTCCATCCAAAGTAGCTATGTCTTGGTTCTATTTAAGAAAAAGTTTTTAACTTTAACTTAAAATAGCACCCTATTGAATTTTAGCAAAACTAAACTTGAAATGGTCAGAAGATAACCAACTAAATGCTATTTCGTTTCTAAATACAAGTAGAACATTAAACTCATTTGTTTTAAGCTTATTCAAGCTTTAATGGCTTAATCCATATAAGTGGTTCTTATACCTATGTTTCAAAGTAAAAATATTTATGAAAGACGTCTTATATGGTTTTAAATTGATCCAAACTACTAGAAAGTTGAAATATGAAAAAAAAAAAACTTGGATAAAAAAGTTTGCTCATGGTTAAAATTTTCATACAGTATTGATATATAGGTTTTTGTCAATACAGGTGCTTCCCAGAACCAAAAAACCTAGAATATCATGACATTGCATCGATACAATATGCATTGTATCGGTATAAGGAGCATTGCATTGATTTAATAAGCATTGTATCAATACAATATGGCCTTGTATCGATACAATGCATGTTCTAGGCCTGGAATGATCAAAACACGATGATGTGTCGATACATCTTCATGAATTTCATTAATATGATGTTTTTTACATTTTTTTCAATATAGTCCCTACTCATTTCATTTTTATTATCTTATTTTATTACCTTCTAATTTGTTAGACCTATTATTGGTGAATGAAATAAAGAGGGGAGTGAATTGGTTTCTTAAAATCTTTAGCAAATTAAAACTTTAATAAACAAAATTGCAAAACCTAAACAACAAGCTTTGAAGTTATAAGTTAGTGAATAATAATAAGCAATTAAAGAGAAAATAAATATAAGCAAACTTAATAATTTAGAAAGTTTCAGCGTCAATTGCCTACGTCCTCTACCTCAGCCTCTTTTACCTCAGATTTCTCTAATTCACTAACTTGAATTGTTTTACCTTTTAAAGCTAAGGTATTACCTTTGCAACTCTTTATCTTTTTTCTTAAGGGTAAGATAGAACCTTTACCTTCTTTATCTTTTATGGCTTTTCTTTACTTTTTAATGGCTAAGATAGAACATTTTCTTTACTTTTCAATGGCTAAGTACAGACCTCTCTTTTTTAAAAGGATTTTGCATGTAAACAAATAAAACTACTAAAGGCTAGGTGTTTATATGAGTTTAGGCACAATGGACGATAATTTTGAAGATAGGATTAGAAGGAATACAAGAGTTGACAGGAAGAATTAATCCTATACACAACAAACTACTTAAAAATATGAAAAAGATGAAAAAAATTTGACTTTAAGTTTAAGCTCTTGGTTCATCCTCTCATTGGAAGTGTTGGAAAGGCTTATTTATAACCTTAATCATGATTATAGCTGTAGGAATATTTGGTGAATGAATGTAGCAGTTTTGAGCTTCATTTGAGTGATTCTTGTTCATTATTGCTAGAACGTATCGATATATTTAGGTGTGCATCGATACATGTAGACACTTAATTTTTCCCATGTCCTCTTTTCTTACAGTCTTAAATATCTGAGACTAAGAGCCTAGCAGAAGATCTTTTATAACGAGATCTATCTTATACAGTAACGATATGTAAGTATGAGGATTACTTGGGTATCGGACCCTATTAGGTCGTTCTTTGCAAGAGTTGAAGCCCTCTTTTAAACAGATTGGGCATTTTCAAAACCTTCTAAATCATGCCTAAATGACTGCACATGCATGTGATGGAAAAGTGTAGTTTTGAGGGTCACAAAGAATAAATCTCAAATAAAAATGACGAATATTCAAGAAAAAATTAGTTTTTAAATATTTTCTTATCAAATTTTGAAATTTATTTTTACAAATAATATCATGGTCCAATTTCCCATTTTTAGGAATTTTTTTGAGACTTTCCATAAAATTTGGAGAGTTAATCGTTGTATATTTTTACCTATACTTGTGCAGTATAGATGCTAATAGCACTTTGAAAATCTAAAATTTTTAGAAAAAAATTTGTATTGGTATTTTATACTGCCAGGTGTCAAATTGTTAAATTGATTTGCTAATTTTGAATTTTTCACAGTATGAGGAGTGTTATGCTGGTGAAAGTTTTTTGATAATATTTATTTTGGATTTTAGATTTTCATCTTCATTATTTTATGAATTAATATTTTGAAAATATGTTGACTGTAACACATTTTTATAAATATTTGAATGAATTTTTAAAATTTTTTAGTCTCCAAAATATCAATTCTTTTTATTTGTAAAAGTTTTCTATATGATTTTTTTTAAAGTTTAAAGTTTTAAATATTATCACATATTTCAATAAAATATATGGGATTTAACTTTTTGACATTTTGATTCATTTTTATTAAATATCAATTTTTTCTTAAGGATTTTCTCATAAATTTTTACAAGTTTAGGATTTTTAATTTCTTTTTTCTCACACATAAAATTTCTCAAAAATTTCTTTTGTTGTTCAACACTTGGGATTTTATAGAAAAATTTATTAGTTTTATTTTGGACTAAATTTCTTTAATAGACCTAAAACTTTTAAATTTTACCAATAAACCCATTAATTTTCTAACAAGCCCAACAAACTTGCCAAGCCCATTTCATTTTATACATCTATAAGCCCAATAAACCCATTTTTTATTATTCCAACGGGCCATTTTATTTTCTAATAAGGCCCCATAAGTGCATTTTGATTTTACAACAAACCCTAATATTTTTTCTCTCTCTAAATTTTTTATTAATCCTTTTAGATCTAAAATGTTTATATAGGTATTTAATTGGACCCTTTGCGTGATTAAATTCATAATTAAATTTATCAATTTTTAATTTTTCACAATTTAGTCCTCCCATTTCATTTTTTATGAAATTTGCAATTAAAATTTTATTTTTCCTATATTTTTGAAAATTCATGAATAAATATGTTTAATTTCAGAGTTTTATAGTTCAATTATACAAGAATTAATTTAATTAGGATTGAATTTATCATTAAGGTTAATATTATCTAAATCATCATGACACCTAAGCTTAGCCCACATGACTCATGCATTAGGCTTGTGACTAAGATTTGATGACTAATATAAAAAGAAAAGAATTAATTAATTAAATCTTATCAAAAACCTAAAGTGAAAATCTAAAAAGCTAAAATTAACAAAAACCAAAAGATAAAAAAGAAAATACTAGAAGCCATTCGGCCAAGGAGATTTTTTTTACCCTTTGGCCGAATTCTTTCCCTTATTTAAGATGGCTAATTTTGGGGGCTAATGTTCCATAAGCAAAAGGCACTAAAAACACTAAAAATTTTCTAAGTTTACAAGCTTTTTAAGGTACTTTCTCTTGTAAAAGCTTTAATTTTTGTTCATTTGATGCATGATTCTTCCTTTTAGTGAGCTTATGATTACTTATGCTCATGGATTTTGATCCATGTTTAAAGGCCAAGTATGAAGGCCATGATCAAAGTTGCTTGATATAATTGTTAAATTTGATTTTTATTAGCATTAGGTGATTTTCTTTATGAAATACATGTTTGTTGTGGAATTGATGTTTGATATTATGTATATAATTTTGTGCTATTTTTCTTGAAATTTTCATGTTGATTGATAATGAAACATGATAATATGTTCATTATTTTTCATGATTTCTTGCATATTTAAGCTTTATAAAAATTAGGGCATATCTTTGTGTTGATATTTATGAAATTATGAGGAGGAAAAAATTGTTCTTTTTGGTTGTTATACATGTCGAACAAAAATGATTATGGCCTATGGATAATTTTTCATGCTTAATTTCATGATATTTTGCACTATTTTATGATGCTTAAAACTTGTAGGGCTTAAAATAATTTTACCAAAAATTTCAAGGCCTTGAAAGTGTATTTCTCAAATTGGCCGAACCATGTATGGGTTTATATGTGAAGTTTTTGACATTTTTAGGCTATTTATATATTATGAAAAGTTTAGAGATTAAATTATAAAAATTAAAAAAATTATTTCAAGGCCTACCATGCTTTGTTGAATGCTTCATAGACTTTTAGGAGCATTTTTTTATGCATTTTTAACATGATTAGATGGATATCATACATTTTTTTAGCCTTTAAGAATCTTTTTGCAATTTTAAAAAGTTTAGGGGCTTATTTGCAAACCTAAAAAAAATTGTTTCAAGGCCAATGGTGCTTGGCCAAATGGTTCTTGTCACTTTTGGTATGATTTCTATGATTTTTTGTGATGTGTTTGATGTTTAGTTGTGAGTTTAATTCATATAGGGACTAAGTTGCAAAGTTAGAAATGTTTGGAGTTCATTAGGGTCAAAATAGTCTATTCTCATATCAAAGTACCCATTTAGAGTTGGTTATTTTAGGGATGTTTCTTGCAGTGTTAGCCATTTTGGTCTTAAAATGTAATTTTAAGAAATTTAAGTACCTATTAAAAATTTTTGAATTTTAGGTCATCTTTAATATCTAAGTTACCAAATAAGGGTAAGTTGTCATTTGTTATCATTTTCACCTCGTTTAGGGTATCAAGATACTTTCATATCGAAGGTACACTGTAGGGGTATTTTGGTGATTTTAAAATTAAGTTTTATATGATCATCAAGATACTTTGACATCAAGGTTGCATATTAAGGATAAGTTCATATTTTTTTGTAGCAATATCAAATCCTTTAGGGTTACAGGGATATTTTCACACTGAAGCTATCCCTTAGGATCATTTTAGTAATTTTGCATTAAGTACTAAGTCCTTTAGAGTTACCTGTATACTTTCATGTCAAACGTACTTTAGGGGATATTTTGGTCTTATTGACCATATTCAGATCCTTTAGGTCTAGTTTCGTATGTGTAGTCAAAACTGGGTCTTAGGATAAATTGTTATTATTTCTCATAAATTTGGAAGTTTTAAAATTAAGGCAAAGTCTTTGAGTTAAAGTAGTACATGAAATTTCTCCTAACATATGGAAGGGGTTTCACGAATTATTTTTATAATGAGATATCCATTTAAAAACAAAAAAAAAAATGATTTTTTGAATTTTGTAAAAATAAAAGCTTTCAAATTCCTTAGGCCTTCTGGTGGGGTGCGAAAGATATTTTGATTTTTAAAACTTTTTATATTCCTTTGGCTCTCCAGTGGGATACGAAAGATAATGATAAAGCAATTCATGTTCTTTCGGTCCTCTAGTGGGGTGTGAAAGATATTTTAATTTTTAAAAATATTAAAAACTTGATTTTCTTAAACAGAATAATAAATTTGTTTCATAAAATTATATTAGATATATGTGAATTATAATTAAATACTAGATACTGAAACCGAACAAAAATTAAATTTAACTTAACACATAATTAATGAGGTACAAATTACTAGCATCATGAGATGGATTGATCCTTATTCGTGATTGTAATTGAGATTCGAACCCCTTCACACGATCTTTGGTATTATCACGAACCTTAGAGTTTGTTTTTAAGGGTTTCATAACCCTCGAAATACAAACTCCAGTAGGTGACCAATCTCACTTAGACAAGATAGATTAATGGCGAGTCCAAAATAAAATTAGAAAATAAAATTATATATTTCAAACTATCAAAAAATAAGGCCCTAACAAAATTAGGTGCCTACGGTATAAAATTGCATAAATGGTCCTAAATCGTGACAAATGACTAAAATGATACAGAAATGCATGAGATTACATAATAATCCCTGAGTCATGAAAAATTACTAAAATAACCTTAAAATGCATGAAATTATATAAATGGTCCTAAATCATGGCAAGTTACTAAAAGATGCAAAAATGCATGAAATTATATAATAACCTTTATATCTTGGTAGATGACCAAAATGGTGTTAAAATGCATGAAATTACATAACAACCCCCAAATCATGAAAGATGACTAAAATGATTCTTAAATGCATGAAATTGCATAATTACCCCTAAATTGTGGAAAGTTACTAAAATGGCCTTGAAATAAATGAGAATACATAAATGTGCTTTTGCTTCTACCACCCTTAAATGCACCCATAAAAACTTTTTTTCTCAACAAACATACAAATGTGACATAAACATAAATGGATTTATCATTATGCATGGTGACATGGTCATAATCATAATATTCTAATGGAAAAGACATAGACATATGAATCATTATAATAATGAATGAAAATGTCATAAAATGCATTTTATACATGATTTTAAACATAAATAGCCTATTAGCATAAACATACATAGTTATACTAACATGCATACTGAGGTTGCCATAGTCACAATAATTTCATGGAAAATGCATGGACATGATCATGATCATAATGCATGAAAATATCCTAAAATGCATGAATCATACATAATACAAAGAATGCTTGGCATAGGATAACTAACACAAGCAATAACAAGAATAAGGAAAACAACATGGTGAAAACAACCATAAATTATGCAAACTTGTTTTGAAATCTATGAAAACAAGTTTTTCGAGATGAAAAGTTGATTTTTAAAATACTTTTAACAAAAATCATAAAAAAAAAAACAATAGAAAATATTTAAAGATCATAGCTAAAGATTTAGCGATAAACATGGCTTTTACACCTTTGACTCAAATCATCACCTAAGCATGACTTAGAATTTTCTAGCTCACATAAGATGAAGAGAAGAAATGATCAAAAACAAAGTAGAAAACAAATGGAGAAACCACCTAAGATCATACTTGAAAAAAATTTCTCTTTTTCTTTCTTTTTTTTTTTAGTGGGAACCAGCTCTTCTTTCCATTTTGGATGTCCAAAGGGATTAAAAACCTACCTTGACTGATTGCTTCTCATCCCTATGCATTTACATTGAAAACTTTATAACTCACCCAAGTATGCCTACAAGCAAATCATCTAACCATTTAGGTGATCTGATCAAGGACTAAGATCCTCCTAAATGGGGCATGGTTTCAGTTGAATTTGGTAGACAATCTCAATTGCATTCCCTTAAAGAAAAACCCTTATCCAAAGTAGCTATGTCTTGGTTCTATGTAAGAAAAAGTTTTTAACTTTAACTTAAAATAGCACCCTATTGGATTTTAGTTGAACTAAACTTGAAATGGTCAGAGGACAACCAACTAAATGCCATTTAGTTTCCAAACACAGTTAGAACATTAAACACATTTGTTTTAAGCTTAACAAGCTTCAATGGCTTAATCCATTAAAGTGGTTCTTATACCTATGTTTCAAAGTAAAAATATTTGTGGAAGACCTCTTATATGGTTTTGAATTGATCCAAACTATTAGGATGGTGAAATATGAAAAAAAAAAAACTTGGATAAAAAAGTTTGCTCATGGTTAAAATTTTCATATAGTATCGATACATAGGTTTTTGTATAGATACAAGTGCTTCCCAGAACCAAAAAACCTAAAAAATCATGACATTATATCGATACAATATGCATTGTATCAGTATACTAAGCATTACATTGATTTAATGAGCATTGTCAATACAATATGGCCTTGTATTGATACAATGCATGTTCTAGGCTTGGAATGTGGCGTAACGTGGTCCAGATACGAATCCTAACCATACCCGACTTAAATGGCCTTCGCTCCTATATTTATTAAATTTATTATTATCTTATATTCTCTTATTTGTATAGGCCATATCATTATTGACATTTTTTTTGGGGACTGGTGGTTGAGATGAATCGCTCACTTGACTTAACCTTAAATAGTCATTACGAAATGACTATTTATTTGGAGTCACCACCAATCTATTTGGGTTAGTTGAGATTGGTTACTTATCGAAGTTTGTATTTTAAGGGTTACGAAACCCTAGACTATAAACTCTAAGACCCGCGATCATACCAAAGATCATATAAAAAGGTTCGGGAGTTGGTTACAATCACAAGTAAGGATCGACCCTCTCGTGATGCCCGAAAATCGGTACCTTATTAATTATGTGTTAACTTGAATTTTAATTTTTATTTGGCTTCAATATGTGGCATTTAATTACAATTCTCGTATTGTTCAAATAAGATTTT